>JAQJVL010002089.1:0-123042 GCA_035578905.1 Stictocephala bisonia
TTAAAATTTTTTTCAAATTAATTTTTATTATTTATAATTTTGATTATTAATAATAAAAAAGAATTTAGAAATACATGTTAAGCATTTTTGTTTGTAAATAATTATTGTACATAATTTTAGTATGTAAATAATAGTTTAAAATTAAATTGTAAATAACATTTTAAATAAAAAATAAAATAAAATAATAAAGAAAATAAAAAAAATCAATTAATTTTTACTATTAATAATTTTTATTATTAATAATAAAAATTAATTAGATTTTTTTTAAACTTTGACGTATGATACGTACGACGTATGACGTCACTTCATGGTTGGCTGATTATGACGTCACTTCATGGTCGGCTGATTATCACTTCCGGGTCATGCTCAACAGAGCGTGTAATTTATTCACTGTGCCAGAGTGCCTGGTCTGCCACTACTGTCAGGAATTGGTATGGCTTCGGGGTATTTGGAAAAAGAATCTTGAAATGTTAATAAATATTTGTTTCTTCTATCTGTCATTGGCAAAGGGCCCGTAATGTCCATATGAACGACTTCAAAAACTTCATTGGGTGTATCTGTGGTTTCCATTGGGGCTTTAGCTTTATCCTTAGGGTTTGTTTTCCTTTCTTTACATGACCTACAAGTGTTTACATATTCTATCACATCCTTTTTTAAATTAGGCCAATAATATTTAAGTCGAAGTGCTGCTAATGTCTTCCGGTGTCCTTGGTGACCTCCGGTGGGGCAATCGTGGTATTCCTTAAGTAGTTGTTTTTCTTGTTCCTCGTCTTGTACCCAGTGGCGATAGTCACCATTAGTATTCTTGTAGAGTTTTGTAATGAGTCTATTCTGACAAGTCCTCCGGGCGGTTTCACTGTCACTTTCTTCTGCTAATGCGGGTGTCGTTATGGCATCTTGATTACTATCTTCGTCAATGGTGGTTGTAACATTTAGTTGTATTCGGCTTAGGGCGTCTGCATTAGAATTTGTTTTTCCGGGTTTATAATGGATTTCGTAATCATACTCTTCTAGCTTGAGTCGCCATCTCATTAATCTTGATCCTGGTGTTTTTATACTAAAGAGCCATTTCAGAGGCTTATGGTCTGTGACTATTTTAAATTTTGTTCCGTATAGATAGGGCCTAAAGTGATTAGTTGCCCGTACTATAGCCAAAAGTTCTAACTCCGTAGTACTGTAATTAGACTCTGCATTGTTAAGTGTACGGCTTGCAAAAGCTATTGGTCTATCACTACCAATAGTTCCTTGTGATAAAACGGCTCCTAATGCGATTTTACTAGCATCAGTGGTGAGAATGAATTCCTTAGTGAAGTCAGGGTACTGTAAAATTGGTTCAGTAGTTATTTTACTTTTTAACTCTTCAAAAGATTTTTGATGCTCATCCCTACATTCTAGAATTACATTTTTCTTTAATAAATTGTTTAATGGCTTTGCGATTTTTGCAAAATTAGGTATGAAACGGCGATAGTAACCTATCAGTCCCAAAAAGCTTTTAATTTCCTTCGGATTAGTTGGCCTAGGAAAGTTGTTTACACAACGTATTTTTTCGTTGTCTGGTTTGACACCTTTATCACTTATGCTGTGTCCTAGAAACTTGATTTCTCTTTTAAAAAAATTGCATTTGTCGGGTTGAAGTAATACATTATGTTGTTTTAACCTATCAAAAACTTGTGTTAGTCTAATTTTATGTTCTTCTAGAGTGCTGCTAAATACTACTATGTCATCTAGGTAAACAAGACAAATTTCACCTGTTAAACCATCTAATACGCTATTCATAAGCCTTTGAAAGGTAGCGGGAGCACCTTTTAAACCAAATGGCATCCTACGAAATTCCAAATGCTGATTTGTTGTGCTAAAGGCAGTTTTTGGTTGGTCCTCTGGCTTCATTAAAATTTGATGAAATCCTGAAGCAAGATCTAAGGTAGAATAATACTTTGAATTTCCAAGGTGGTCCAAAATATCAGTTATATTAGGAAGAGGAAAAGAATCTCCTATTGTTACGTCATTAAGGCGTCTGAAATCTACTGCTATTCTCCATTTCTTTACTCCACTATTGTCAAGTTTTTTAGGTACTACTACTAGAGGTGCATTGTAAGGGCTGGTGCTATGTTTAATTGTACCGTTTTTTAACATCTCTTTAATTTGTTTATCAACTTCTTCCTTGTGAGATTCAGGCAATCTGTATGGTTTGACATGTATAGGAGGTGTATTTACTAGCAAGGGTATTTCATGTTGAACAGTTGTGGTGGCTGTCAACTTGTCACCAAGTAAAAAGAATATTTCTCTATATTGGTTACATAAATCTTTAATTACACTTTGTTCTTCCTTTTTTAAGTCATTAATTTTTAAATAATCGTCTACGGTTTGTTGAGTGAAATTTATATTAACCGTATTAAAATCTTCTAGTTTAAATTTTAAGTTAGATGATGTAACTGTTTTACCAGTGGTATTGACTACAATAACATTAGCTTTATGTTTGTTAGAAGTTACTACAGTGTTAGGGATGAATACTCCTGGTTCAATTTCTTGTTCTTCTATTAAACCTGTTCCATTTCTATCGACAAAAATTTGTAGTACTTGTTCTGTTTTAGGTAAAATATTTATTTCTGGTGTATGAAGGGTTACTTTATCTAAGCCTATTCTTAAACAACGGTCTCCATAATCAATATTTACCTTAAGGTTAACCATTAAGTCTCTTCCCATAACACCATCAGTTCTTATTTTAAATTCATTAGGTATAACATGAAAATAATATTCCTTTACAAGGTTACCTAAGTGTAGCGTTAAGACTGTTCTGCCAATAGTTTCTAATATGTTTTCATGGATACCTTGTAATTTTAATTTTATTGAATCATCTATCAGTGTATCATCTTTTAGACATTTTAATTTAATCAAACTGATATCTGCTCCAGTATCTAATAACATAGAAGAAATATCAGATATGTTTTCATCTATATTAATCATAATACACTCATTTTGGCTGGAATTTACTGAGCCGACTTGAAAGAGTTGGCTGGCCTGCCCGTGCGACTCTCTTGGGGAAGGCGGCTCTCGTTTCCCTGATGTGGATGTGGGAATGTGTGATGATTGTTTTTTACACCCTTATTGCGTAAAACATTAGCCCTGGTGCGACATTCCTTTGCTATGTGTCCTGGTTTATTACAAAAATAACATGTAACAATATTAATTTTTGCGGGATTGTGGTGTTTTTGTTTATTTAGGTAACATTCGGCTGCTTTGTGTCCCATTTTATTACAGTTAAAACACCGTGGTTTCTCATGATATGTACCCTGATCTTTAAGGCCTAATTTACGGAGATAGTTTCTACCGTCAAATTCTCTGTTTGACTTAGCTTCCTTCTCTAAGTTGCAAGCTACAGTCAAAGCCTCTCTATAATCTTCGCATTTATACGTCTTGACTTGAAATCGTACTGGTTCTCTGAGTCCCGTTACAAATTGGACAAGAATTCTGTCTTCCATTATTTTTTGGAACATTTCCGAATCGTACCTTTTTTCTTTTATATTATATTCGGAAATCTTTGCAGCTAGAGTGCAAGTTCTTTCACCAAATTCCGCAACTGTTTCGTGTAAATTTTGAGTTAACATGGTAAACTCTTTTTCTATGTAGCGTATAGTATCGCCTACACCAAATCGCCTTTGTAAGTGGTCCTTCAGTTGATCCCACGAATCTAACGTTAAGTATTGTATAGCTTTGAATGCTGCTCCCTTTAGTTTAGTTCTAATAAAAGATAACAAAATTTTCTTTTCTGAGTCCCGTACTAATCCAAAACATTCTTCCGTGGCGTCTAAAAATTCGTGTATATTTTCATTTAATCACCCGTGGTACTCCGGGATGATCTTGATGACTTGTGTAGCTTTCATGCCTGTGAGTGATTCGGTGTCTGTAGTGTTTGAAGAAGGTTGTGTGAGTTGTGAATGAGCCATAATGTTTTCAGTGTTGTGTTTACAATATTTTAACTATGTGTTTGAGAGCCTATATTTGAATAAATCACTTTATACATAAGCTAAATATAAGGTCATCTACACGAGGATAATCAAATCTCATTACCTGTCACCATAGACGGTCATGAACAGTGGTGTAGCCAAGGTAGGCCAGGTGGAAACTGCTCTCTTCCTCTCGTTCTCTGGTAGTGGTGGCGTACAGCTGGTGGTCACCACGGACAGGAAGCTGAAGTCGACGAAAACTAGGCCACCATCAGCAGCTAGGCCGACGATCCAATCAATCCAGCGCAGGAGTCCTCCTGTAGCAGGTTTAGCGGCAGCCTTCTTCCCTGTGACGCTGTAGTGGTTGTGCCGTAGCTGGACGTTGAAGACCCCACACACCTGACACCAGTTGTAGTGATCCCCGGGCAGGAGTGGCGCTGCTAGGTAGACCAGAGGGTGGTTCAAAGGTGTCTTCAATGAAGAGTAAGAACTCACGTACCAGGATAACGTACTTTAATGTTCCACACCAGTCGTACAGACAGGAGATAGAGACAGAGCTGGGCCGCGAGAGGCAGAGTCCCGGCCTAAGTGAGAGTGAGAGTGGTGGGTGGCAGTCCAACGGACTAGTCGTAAGTAGGCAGCCCGCAGGGACTGATGAATAACACATTACAGGGGTGGCCTTTTATAGTAGACTAACTGCCTCTGGCGCTCCAACTTCACAACAAGCATATTAAGACATGGAAGTTCCCAACAATTGTAATTGATCTTTTTTGAATTTTCAGAATTTCGTCAAGGTTACTTTTCCTTGTTGATCCATAAATACATAAACCATAAGCAATTTGTTAATGTGTTTATACGAAATAGATTATCCTAATTGTATCTATACCATATATGAAGGCAATCCTTGACAACAATCCTGAGTTTAGTTTAGTCAATAACTGCTGAACGTGGTACTCCCAACATAAATGCTCATCAATCATAAGACCGAGAAATTTGGTTATGTGTGTCCTGTAAATTGATTTTGGATCAACTCTTATCAGTGGTTCTACGTTTTCTTTGTTTTATCTAGTTTTAAATAATAAGTAATTGGTTTTATCAACATTTAATTTTAGATTGTGATAATTTAAAAAATGAGTTATATTCAGTAGTTCGACAGAAGAGATCATTTCTATTTCTTCTAATGAATTTGATGCTATTTTTAGATTGGAATCATCAGCATACAGGCAAGGTTATTGTGTGGAACATGTGTCATAGAAAGTGGCATATTTATTATGGAGCATAGAAAAAGCAGACGACCCAAAATCGATCTCTGGGGTCCCCAAAAGTCACTGGCTGCAATTTGGATGCTACCTTAAATACTCCATTCTGTGGAGAAACATGAGATCTCCTTATATTGAAATCTATCAGATAAATATGATTCAAACCATTGTAAACAATTTCTTTTGATGCCTAATGCTTTTAGTTTATCAATCAATATTGAGTGTTTGACACTGTCAAATTCTTTTGACAGGTCCATAAAAAATCAGAGGGAATATTCTCCATTATCTACTAAAATGATTGATTCTAAAAAATGTATTGCGGCGCTCATTGCCGATCTTCCACTTCAAAACCCATGCTGTATATTATCTAAAAGATTGTTATATCTTACAAAAAGTTCATGGGCTGTGTATGGAGAAATTTTTCATGGACTTTGGATACTGATGGAAGAAATGACAATGGCTGATAATTAGAAATATCTGCTTTGTCATTCTTTTTATGAATCGTTATTATCTTTGTTACCTTCAGTTGCCTTGGGAATATACCTGATACAAAAGACGACTTAATCAGGTGAGACATTACTTTACTTAATTCATTCATCAGAGCTTTTAAAACTATAATGGGTATTTCGTCCATTCCACTTGAATATTTATTTTTTAATGAACTTAATACTGAACATACGTCTTTATCAGTCACAGGGTTGAAATGAAATGGTGGCGTTACTGTATTTTCAAAAGCATGTTCACTATTTCTATCTACTCTAGTAAGGCTCATGCTGCAATGTAGGCTGGTTGGTTTCTCCTATAATATTTGCAAAATAATCATTAAAAATATTGCTGATTTCTTTTGGGTTTGTAAAAGCGTTACCTTCTTTCATAGTTCTGAAATTGGTAGTAATTTTGTCACTGTTTTTGTTTCCAACATCTGAATTAATCATCTTCCAAACTGCTTTAACTATATTATCTGCACTGGAAATCTTCTTTGAAAAATAGGCTTTTTTACCCTGGAACACTAGCGTTCATTGAATACTTGTTATTACTAGCGACACGTAAAATTTACGTGTGGCCAATAGATACCGATATTTTCGTTAGGATAACGTACTAAATAAACAAATAATACACATTCAAGTTAATGAAATTGTATTGTTAACACTAAAATACAAATCACAAATGTTGTAATAAAGGAATTAAAATTAATACAGCTTTAATTAAAATGATTAAAAAAACTTAAAAATAATAAACTAATTGACTAAAGGTCTATGCACAGTGTACTGGGTCTTTGACCGGTACATTACGTTTTTTTTTCGTCGTTGTCTGCCAGGCTGCCTGAGATTCGCTTTTGCCCTGCGTTTCGCGTAGTTGGTGGCCGTTGGCCCAGTTCCGTTTCGTTCCGGTTTCCAGCAGCTTCGGTCAGGTTGGCCGTCTTCTAGATTGTTCGAGTAGTTCTAGTTTCTCTGGAGCCTTCGTCTGTCAGGTTGGCCGTCATTTTTGTCTTTGGCTCTGCCTGCTGAGATTACTATGTTAGGCTAAGGTTCCCAAAACTCCAGGGTCCTTGAGTAGGACGTTTCTACCCTCAGCCTGCCGTCCGGGGAGTTCTACCATCCAAACTGCTAGCCTGGCCTGAGGACCATGTTGGAGCCTGGAGGCGCCGCTACCCGCTCTACATCTTTGTGGTATAAGTCTCCTGTCCTCAGGTCAGTGTATTCCATGTTTTTGTTTCCCGGCGGCTGAGCTGGGGGCTGTTGAAATTTTTACATAAAAAAAATAAACCAAGAAAAACAGTGAAATACAGGAAATATAAAAGAAGGAAAAAAAGTTTGTGGAACTGTTTAATTTGTGGCCTAGGCCTAACCTGGAACAGTGATTGATGAAACAGCCATGGGGACTTATATTTTTTTTATTTAAAAAGAAAAGCTTTAAAAATACACAAAGAATATTTTTGATGTTAATATTTATTTATATTTATTGTTATTTATTTAATTAGTTTATTTTATTGTTATATTTTTTTAGATTTTATATTTTGTTAGGTCCCTATGGTTAAGTTATGTTATCGTTGATTATTATGTTTAGGCCTAGTGATTTAGTTATTTATTTATTTCGTGTTTTGGTATTATTGATGTCAGGGGATAATAGATGTCTTGAAATGACTTTTTACTACGGTACCGTGTTATATTTTCTTTTAAATTGTTTAATTTTTAAATTCTTCACCAAAAGGGGATTATTGTGCTTTTAGTTTACTTTAATTCGGAGCTGCCCCAGGGATTCCGGCTTACTCCCTGGCCCGGTGGAATCATGGGATGTGGGCTGAATTGCCGGTTTAAGTGTTGTGATCCAAAAGTTTTCTAAATTTTCACTTTTATTTGGGGCTTAATATTTTTCTTACGTTTTGGGGTGTCTCAGGCTAAACTGCAGATAGGCCATACACCATACAGTTGATTAATTGTTAAATTTTGGTATTTGTAGAGTTTGTGGTATTTATAGCGTTTGTTATTATTGTGTAGTATCTTGGTAATTTTAGTGTGTTGTTATTTATTTAATTGCAAATTTATGTTGTGGCCCTCTGCCGTTTTTGATTTATTTAAATTTTTGCTTGCTTGATAATAAAATTGGTTTTGCTCAGCTGCCGAGTGTTATTTTGACCCTCCAACTGCCACCCGTGATCCCATCGCTCGACTTGTTTTGAGCCATCCCCCCGGTTGGCACGCTTCCCAGCTTTGGTGGGGGGGGATGGGTCTCAATTGGTAGCAGAGCGTGGTTCTCGGCCTCCGGTTGTGTGCTTTGCTTGTGGCCAACCTGGTCACATTCGACGTGACTGTCCACGTGCTCGAGGTCGTGGGGCGGGAAACGCTCAGCGCGGGGGGTTGCCTCCACAGTAGCTCCCCGCGTTGTTGCGACTGACCGTGGCCATTTGCCTCTGACACGTGCCCATAGCGGGAGTGTCGGGGATTTTTCGGGCCTTGCTGGCATGGCTTCCCTGGGACTTAGTGCGGTCACCTCGGTGTGTCCTGGCGTTTTTGTTTCTTTTGGTGGTACGGTGTGTCGAGCCCTTCTTGATTCTGGTTCGGCATGCAGTATCATCAGCCTTTCTCTTTTTGAGTCCCTTGACGCCTTAGGACTTGTCAGGCACACCGAGCCTTCTTCTATTACTTGCTGGACGGCATCCCAAACTCCTCTACCCATACTTCTAAAGGCGTCATTACATTTTAAAATTGAAGGATTTTCCTGGAGGTGGGGTTTTCTTGTTGCCAAGGACCTGGCGGTTTCCTGTATCCTAGGGGCAGACTTTTTTTCTAAGAGTGGTATGGTGCTTGACCTCCAGAAGCGCCAGATATTTTTCAAGTTTAATCGGCGAGTTTTGGTGCCTCTAGTAGGTGATTCTGACTGCCCTCCTGCAGTCAGGGAGGTGGGTTGTGAGCCCGAACAACCCAAGGTGGATCCGGTTGGTCATCTCCCCCCTGAGCAGGCGGAGGCCATTAGGAGGCTGTGTTTGCGGTTTCCTGATGTGCTTACGGCTGAGCTTGGGGTCACTTCTCTTCTGGAGTATGAGATCCACCTCACCGATTCTCAGCCAGTTAGAAGTCATCCGTACAAACTTGCTCCCCCAAAGATGGAGGTTATGAGGGCTATGATTGAGGATCTTCTGAGCAAGGGTGTGATTGAACCGTCTCGTTCTGCTTATGCCAGTCCAGCTTTTCTTGTGCCCAAGCCTAATGGTAAGTCTAGGCTTGTGATGGATTATCGGAGGCTCAACGCTAAGGTCGCTATTGACTCGGTACCTCTGCCTGATTTGCATTCTGCGTTTGATTGGTTCGGTAAGGCTAAGTTTTTCAGTGTTTTCGATTTGAACCAGGCCTACCATCAGATTCCATTGAAGAAGGAATCACGGCCCATGACTAGCTTCTGTGTTCCCTGGAATCTCTATCAGTTCACTAGGGTTCCTATGAGTCTTGCTGTGGGTGCCCAGACTCTTACTCGTCTGCTTGATTCCATCTTCCATGATGTGAAGTTCAAGTTTGTTTTCAATTACCTGGACGATCTTCTTGCCTACAGTGAGACTTTCGGGGAACACATGCAACATCTGGAGGAAGTTCTTAGTCGCCTCAAATCAGCTGGCCTTACCGTCAATCCAGAGAAAGTCACTTTTGCTCGTCCTGAGATTTCTTTTCTGGGTCATCTTATCTCTTCTCGAGGCGTCTGCATAGATCCTGCGAGGACCCAGGGCATTCGGGATTTTCCTCCTCCCAGAGATGCCAAGGGGATTGCCCGTTTTGTGGGGATGGTGAATTTTTACCGTAGGTTCATCCCTAACGTGGCCGAGCTTGCTGCCCCGTTGAACGAGCTGCGAAAGAAAGGTGTCCCTTTTGTGTGGGGCCAAGCTCAGCAGACTGCCTTTGACGCTCTCAAGGAGGCTATCATGCAACCTCCTGTCCTGCGTATGCCTGATTTCAGCAGAGAATTTGTTCTTCAGACTGATGCCTCCTCCTCCGCCATTGCTGCTGTTCTTTCTCAGGAGTTTGATGGGGTCAGGCAGCCCATCGCTTTTGCTTCGAGGACGTTGTCTCACCAGGAACGGAAAGCTTCTTCCATCTATGAGTTAGAGTGTCTGGCTGTTGTCTTCGGTACGGACAAGTTTCGGCGTTTCTTGGAACACGCTGAGTTCTTGCTGGAGACGGACAATCAGGCACTGTCTTGGCTTCTAGCCCATCCCAGACAGCTTGGGAAATTTGGTCGCTGGGTGGTCAAAATTTCTGCCTTTAAGTTCCGAGTTCAACATCTTAGGGGTACCCAGAATGTCATCGCGGATGCTCTTTCCCGCATGTACCACGAACCCAGTGATCCACCGACTGAGGCTGTTGCTCAGTGTGGTGCTGTTCTTCTGGATTTTCCTCTGGCTTTTGACGACCTACTGTCCCATCAGCAGAAAGATCCTGAGCTGTCAGTCATCTTAGGTGAGCTTCAAGAGGGAGGTGCCCACCCTCCCTATTTTCTGTCCAAAGGGGTACTCTGTTGCCGTCCTCGACAGAGGGGTGAACCCCGTGTAGTGCTGCCTAGTCATCTAGTACAGATGGTCTTTCAATATTATCACTCTTCTCTTGTGGGCGGTCATCTTGGCATTCATAAGACCATCGCTAAGATTCGTAGGTACTTCATCTGGAAGGGCATGGACCGGGATGTTGCTGGCAGAGGGCGGGCTTGTCACCTGTGCTCTCTTAGCAAGCCTAGTCAGAATGCAAGGTTAGGGTTGTTATCTTCTGAGGTGGCCGAGCGTCCTTTTGAGAAGGTGTTCATCGACTACGTGGGTCCTTTTCCCCGTAGCAAGTCAGGTAGCTCCTACCTACTTGTTTGTGTGGATGCTTTCTCGAAGTTCGTTTGGCTTTTCCCACTTCGGAGTGCTACGGCTAAGCTCACCATCCGTGCTCTCCAGTCCCAACTCTTCCAGCACTTTGGTGTGCCTTCCACTCTTGTGTCCGACAACGGTAGCCAGTTTACCTCACACGAGTTTCGTAGGTTCTGTTTTGGCAATGGTATCAGGCATGTGACTACCTCTCCTTATTACCCACAGCCTTCTCATGCAGAGCGGTTCAACCGCAATCTTCGGTCTGCCCTTATTACCTTCCATGCTGAGAAGCAGAACACCTGGGATGAGAGTCTCTCTTGGCTCCAGCTTGCTTTTAATTCTTCCAAGCATGAGAGTCACAATGCCACTCCCTTCGAGATTCTACATGGCTACCCTCCTAACAACCCTTTGTCCAACTTGTGGAGGTTAGAGGATCTTCTACCTACGCCAGGTGCCACTGACGTAGTGTCCACGTGGCGGGCTGCTCGGCGTAACCTGCTACGTGCTAGAGAGAGAGTAAGGAGGAGGTATGATAAGGGTCGTACTCCTAACCCTTTTCAGGTTGGATATCTGGTTCTTTGTCAGGCTCACCCGGTCAGTTCGGCCGCGGAACGAAGAGCTGCAAAGTTGTGCTATCGGTGGTCTGGTCCCCACCGCATCGACAGGTTTTTGTCACCGGTGACTGCTCTGCTGGTTGATCCCCAGTCAGGCAGGGTGTTTAGGAAAGCCCATGTGTCCCAGCTTAAGGCTTTCCGGGGAACGGTTGGTCCAGGAGTTGGTGTTCCTGGGGGTTTCTTGGGGCAAAGAGATTGATCTCCTCTGCGCCCTAGGTGGCTGTTCTGAGAGAGTCTTCTTTCTCTCTTTTTTCTTGTCGGGCCCGACAGTCAGGGTAGTTTGCTCCCTGTTCGAGGGGTTTCCCCTCTTAGTTTCTCTTGGACGTCCTTGGAACACCACTCTTCGGAGGTCTTCGTCTTCTCTTGGTTCCCTGAGGTACCGTGTGTTCTCCCCTGCCTGGGTGTGTTGAGGTTTGCAGAGGGAGGTTGTACCGGGTCTTTGACCGGTACATTACGTTTTTTTTTCGTCGTTGTCTGCCAGGCTGCCTGAGATTCGCTTTTGCCCTGCGTTTCGCGTAGTTAGTGGCCGTTGGCCCAGTTCCGTTTCGTTCCGGTTTCCAGCAGCTTCGGTCAGGTTGGCCGTCTTCTAGATTGTTCGAGTAGTTCTAGTTTCTCTGGAGCCTTCGTCTGTCAGGTTGGCCGTCATTTTTGTCTTTGGCTCTGCCTGCTGAGATTACTATGTTAGGCTAAGGTTCCCAAAACTCCAGGGTCCTTGAGTAGGACGTTTCTACCCTCAGCCTGCCGTCCGGGGAGTTCTACCATCCAAACTGCTAGCCTGGCCTGAGGACCATGTTGGAGCCTGGAGGCGCCGCTACCCGCTCTACATCTTTGTGGTATAAGTCTCCTGTCCTCAGGTCAGTGTATTCCATGTTTTTGTTTCCCGGCGGCTGAGCTGGGGGCTGTTGAAATTTTTACATAAAAAAAATAAACCAAGAAAAACAGTGAAATACAGGAAATATAAAAGAAGGAAAAAAAGTTTGTGGAACTGTTTAATTTGTGGCCTAGGCCTAACCTGGAACAGTGATTGATGAAACAGCCATGGGGACTTATATTTTTTTTATTTAAAAAGAAAAGCTTTAAAAATACACAAAGAATATTTTTGATGTTAATATTTATTTATATTTATTGTTATTTATTTAATTAGTTTATTTTATTGTTATATTTTTTTAGATTTTATATTTTGTTAGGTCCCTATGGTTAAGTTATGTTATCGTTGATTATTATGTTTAGGCCTAGTGATTTAGTTATTTATTTATTTCGTGTTTTGGTATTATTGATGTCAGGGGATAATAGATGTCTTGAAATGACTTTTTACTACGGTACCGTGTTATATTTTCTTTTAAATTGTTTAATTTTTAAATTCTTCACCAAAAGGGGATTATTGTGCTTTTAGTTTACTTTAATTCGGAGCTGCCCCAGGGATTCCGGCTTACTCCCTGGCCCGGTGGAATCATGGGATGTGGGCTGAATTGCCGGTTTAAGTGTTGTGATCCAAAAGTTTTCTAAATTTTCACTTTTATTTGGGGCTTAATATTTTTCTTACGTTTTGGGGTGTCTCAGGCTAAACTGCAGATAGGCCATACACCATACAGTTGATTAATTGTTAAATTTTGGTATTTGTAGAGTTTGTGGTATTTATAGCGTTTGTTATTATTGTGTAGTATCTTGGTAATTTTAGTGTGTTGTTATTTATTTAATTGCAAATTTATGTTGTGGCCCTCTGCCGTTTTTGATTTATTTAAATTTTTGCTTGCTTGATAATAAAATTGGTTTTGCTCAGCTGCCGAGTGTTATTTTGACCCTCCAACTGCCACCCGTGATCCCATCGCTCGACTTGTTTTGAGCCATCCCCCCGGTTGGCACGCTTCCCAGCTTTGGTGGGGGGGGATGGGTCTCAACAGTCTGGGCATTTTTTGATCTGGTGTCCACCACACATCACTTTTCCGCAACTACAGTGATTGTCTGACATTCTCTTTTTTTCCAGTCACAAAAAGAGCAATATGTTCTTCCTCCTTTCTGATTTACAGCTACAGCTCTAGGATTTTCTATTCCCAGGACTTTGATGATACTATTCCTCAACTCCCTTGATAATTTAGGTTCAGTCAGTCTCTGCCTTTGCCAATCAGCACACAAATCTTCATGCAGTTTTATCATGAAGCGTTGTCTGGATAAAGGTTTATCATTTTTTGTTCTGTAGTAGTTATGAACATATATAACATATGCGTTTATTACTGCTATGTTGAGCATATTGTAGAAAAAACAAAGCGGCCATCTGTTAGTCTTACGACCACAGTTTGCAGATTGACAAAGCTGATCGAATGTATCCACGCTGCCTTTTGTGGCATTGTATGTCATTATAATTTCAGGTTTTCCAGAAGTTTCATTTATTGTGGCTCCTTGATGCATCGTAGATATCAACGTGACCAGTTTGTTAGCTTTGGATTTATAAGATACAGCTGTTCTGTCATTATGGTACAGAAACAAACTACTTCCTACTTGGCGTTCCCTATAGCGTAAGTTTTTGAAATCTATAGGAAGTTCCCTTTTGTTTATTTTTATTGTTCCCACGGTAGTGATATGGCATTCATCGAGCAAGTGCTGTGCTAAAGGCACACTGGTAAACCAGTTATCTGTTGTCAGATTCCGGTTACTACCAGATATCGGCCCCACAATTTTTTCAACGAAATATTCTGCTACTGGTTTTCTTTCAGGCACTGTTCCCTTTCCTAGATACGGAATGGCATTCAGCATATATTTAGAACTATTGTCGCACATAATTACTATTTTCAAACCATATTTGTTTGGTTTGCTAGGTAGATACATTCTAAAGGGACATTTCCCCCTAAAACCAACCAACTGTTCGTCGATTGTAACATAAGAACTTGCTTTGTAATGAAGTTTACAATTTTCAATCAACATTTCCCACAATTCTGATATCGCAGCTAGCTTGTTTTCAGATTTTCTAAGCTCTCGTGTGTTTTTATCATCAAACCTAAGGCAGTCTAAGAGAAAAGAAAATCTCCGTTCAGACATTGTGGCACGATATTTGTCACCTGAAAAATTACTATCAAACATTGTTTTGGTGGACAAATGGTTGTCTTTTAGTGAACCTGCTAATATAAGAATACCTAATAAGGCACTCAGTTCCTGATCACACAAATCTTTGAGTGATCCATCTAAAGGATTTTTGTAAAGCGCCCGTTTTCTTGAAATTTCCTCATTTATATGAATGATAATATTTTGCAACACATTTTCTGAAAAGAATAGCTGAAAACATTCAGTTGGTAAGAATGCATCTCGAGCAGCAGCATTTGGACCGGGTCTTATACGCACAACATTTTTAGCAAGTGTTTTGCCAGTGTTTTCAGTGCATTTAGTCTGCCATACAAAATTATCCTTACCTTCCATTGTGTCGACATCAGGTACCACAACTCGCTCCTTTACTCCACCATTGGGATCCACACATTTTATATTATTTGTTACCTGTGTTTTGTCTCTGTCCCCTTTATTTGAACTGCCTTTACCACTGGTCTTCTGCTTCTTCTTTGGCTGAATCTCACGGTTACACTCAAGCTGCCTTATTGGTCCTGTAATTTCCTGGTCTTCGTCACTACTCTCTCCCAAATATGGCTCAACATCCGGAACATATGCTGGATCCGCATCACTATCGTATTCATCAGATGAAATCCTTTCTTCATGTTCAATGACATCTTCATCACTGATTTCATCCTCCAAGGCCAGTTCGATATCTGCGTCCAATAAATAACGGCGGTCACTCATTGTCTTGTTATGCTAAGTTCTTGGGAAATATTTACACTATATACAGTTATAAAAAAACAAAGAATAAGACGAAATTTACAACTTACGACCTCATTTGCACAGTCTATTTAGATTAAACACTATTAAATAAACACTAGAGACACGTCAAAATTACGTGTTCAAAAGTTTACTTATTACTAGTGACAAGTAAATTCTACGTGTTGTTTATGTTGCAGAAAAAGTAATCAGCAGTAAGGGCACACGAAAGACACTACTACCACGCCTTCACAATGGCAACTAACTGTAGAAAGCACTGATAGATAGAACGGCAGACCTTTGGAGGGGAGGGGGACAGGAGTAGGAGACAAAATGTCGGCACCGCACGTAACTTTTACGTACGCTAGTGTTCTAGGGTTAAGTTTCATTAATTCTTTTTTTGTAATTGGGAAGACTAATTTTTTAATTTAGCTGAGATTCAGCGGTTTTTAATTTTCTCAAATTTTTGCTACCTTCAATCAATTTACCTTTTTCTTCTTTTAGTGCATTTGTTACCCAGGTTTTCTTTTTTAATCTACTCTTAATTACTCTACAATTAATTTTTTTGGAAATATTTGTTCAAAATAAAATATCAATAACCAATTAAACATTTCATATTTTTCTTCCAAAGGAGAAAAATATACGTCCAGCCATGTTTTCTTTGCAAGCAACTTGGAAAGAGTAGCTATGTTTTCTGAAGAGAAATTACGCCTTTCCAAAGTTGTTGACTTGTGACTGATTACTTTGCTTTTAGGGATACCCAATTCCAGAATTTGGCCATAATGGTCTGACAGGCATGTTATGACCCCTTGCACAGAAGTTATTTCAGTAATAGATTTACTAACCAAAAAATTATCTATAGCCGTTTGAGAATTATTTGTGATTCTTATTGGGAAATTAATTAAATAATTCATATTATGGTCAACCAGCATATCTATCAGCATGTGATGTTCTTTTGTTTGTGCTGTCACATTAATATATATCTCCTGAACAGATTATGTTGGAATAAGTTTTACTTAAGGCCGGTCCACACGCAAGGATTTATCGTACGTTTTACCTGCGCAGGTAAAACGTTGCAGTCAAGTCGTTGCAAACAAATGCGTCCACACGGTACAGTTTTCAGCACCAATTTTCAACGCAGTTTTGTGATAACTTTCAGTGTATGTGCACGTATCATGGAAGAAGTGTTACTGTGGTCAATTTTTGCAGTTTGTGTTGCACGAAAGCAAAGAAATAAATCTGAGCGACGCCGACGCTCACTATGGTCAAGACGTTGGTTACTAAAAAGACAAACATTTTCTCACGTAAGATTACTTCGTGAATTGCGTTATGAACAAAATGATTGGCGAAATTACTTAAGAATGGACATTGGAACATATACGAATTTATTGAAACTTGTAACTCCACATATAACAAAACAAAACTCTTGCATGAGAAAATCAATTTCACCACACGAGAGACTGGTTGCAACCTTAAGATTCCTAGCAACTGGCAGAAGCTATAAGGATTTGGAGTTTACAACAATTATGTCGAAACAGTCCCTGAGTGAAATAGTTCCTGAAACTTGTAAAGCTATCTACAAAGTCTTGAAAAGGGATTATTTAAAGGTAAGTTATGCAGTAAAGCTTCAATATATTACAATATTATTAACTTTATTTTAAATCATTACCACACTTTTTACATTGCTCTAAGTTCCAACGTTCTCCGAAAAATTGTTTAAATAGTCTACAATAGTAGGTTCGGATGCACGATTAGTATTTCCAGAGATGTCCTGTAGGTGAGGAACGCCTGGTGGAAAATTCCTTGGCTGGGGAACAACATGTGAGGAAACATAAGATATTGCTGGTGTGCAGTAACATGTGAGGGAACATTAGGATATTGCTGGTGTACAGTTTGAGGTGGCATTAGGTGCTGCCATTGAGTTTGCTGATTGTAACTGCCTGCTCCATAGTTATTGTACATATATTGAGGTTCCCCAAATTTACTACTTTAAAATGTTTATTTAAAGTTTCCATTTCGGCCTCATATAACACATCATTGATAAGCTTCTGAGCAAACATGTTTTGTTCTTTGTTTAACGAGCGAAGTTTGTTCGCAATATGTTTCCCAAATACATCGAAGGAGTCATCTTGTTTTAAAGAATTTAATTTATCACCAACCAACTTCATAACATCATGTGAATCTTCTTCATATGAAGTTTTTCTCTTCCTTGATGACGGCTGTGATCGAGAACTAGACGACGATGGGCGTCTACCAGTTGAAGTGGGCGAAGCAAGAGTCACAGGTGTTGCAGGGGCAGATTGATCGGCAGTTATGTTGGGCAGATTACCATCTTCAGACTGGAAACAACATGATAACTATACAATTTATCTAAAAAAAATTAAAAAGTAAGTTTAAGTTAAACATTTGTTAAGTGGTTATTTTTTTCCACTTTTCCCTTAGCAATCATACGCATTGCAATATCTTAAGCATTTTAAAGTAGTATTTGTTTTTCAGTTTCCTACAACGGAAGAGGAGTGGTTAGAAATAGCCGAGGATTTTGAAAGGAAATGGAACTTCCCTCACTGCTTAGGGTCAATTGACGGAAAGCATATTCGAATTGTACCACCAAAGGGAAGTGGATCTTATTATTATAACTATAAGAAGACACATAGTGTAGTTCTTTTGGCTATTGCAAATGCCAACTGTGAGTTTGTGTATTGTGATATAGGCACAAATGGAAGGGTTTCCGATGGGGGAGTCATAAACAATACAACATTTTATGAAAAACTCGTGAGAAATGACCTGCGCATACCTAAACATAAATCCCTTTCCAATTCCAACACAGTTCTTAGATACGTTTTTGTAGGGGATGAAGCGTTTGCGATGCGTCAAGATCTCATAAAACCGTATCGCCAAGAAACGTTAGACAAAGAACGAAGAATATTTAACTATCGTTTATCTCGAGCTCGTCGTGTTGTAGAAAATACGTTTGGAATTTTATCATCTAGATTCCGCATTTTCCACACCGCAATAAATTTAAAATTAGAAAATGTGGACACTATCGTTCTTGCTTGTTGTGCTTTGCATAATTATTTGCGTAAAACATGCCCCCAAACCTACACACCAACAGACACTATGGACCGTGAAAATATTAACGAATGTTCTTGAAAGATGTGACCCAGAGCGCATGCATGATCTACAGAGAGGAACAAAAGGACAAATTTTGAACAATGCTAAGATTGTTAGAGATAAATTCAAAGACTATTTTAACAATGAAGGGCGTGTATCTTGGCAGGATAAGTATGTAAGTGTGTAGCTTTATAAGGCATTCAACTACGGAAATACATAGTCTACTTCCCTGTTTATGTACGTATAGTTGTACACATAAAACATATGTAAATAAATTGTTCGTAATAAAAATAATGTGTTATTATTCAGAGAAATGTTGTAGTACAGTAGACGCTCTTTTATCCGGCATGTTCGGGACCACGCCCATGCCGGTAAATAGATTTTTTCCGGATAATTAAACTTTATAGTTATTAATGGGAATACAGTAATGTGAGCGTCTGGCATCTCGCTAATGAGCTATGGTCGCGTGGTAGGGTGGTTGGTTGACCTTGGCACTGCTCAAGCACCTGTGAAAGGATAGATAGACAGACGGGCAGACAGACGAGCGGGCGGAAGTTGAAGTCTAAAAATAGAAACCAATCAAAACAACCACCATTTCCCCGATGTTTACCCTCACTCTGAGATGCCGGTTCATAGAATGCCGGATAAAAGAGCGTCTACTGTTTAAGGATACTAAGGGATTTTTTCAGGTTTCAATATGTAAGTAATGGAAATTACTTATTTTTCCAAAACCCACCGAGTGTTAGTATAATATTTTATAGAGGTAATATAGGTTAGGTTAAGTTAGGTTTCTATCGTAACCTGGTCTAAAATAACCTCCCGCAGTGCGCTATTTCAATTTACTTTACCCCATGCAGTTCGCGGTGGTTATGTTAGGTCAGGTTATTCTATTAAGTAAACCTATATTACCTCTAGAAAATGCCTTTGCGTTTCTACAAACACTAGGTGGCTATAGAAAAAAAAAACGAAAATGCAATGACGTACTATAAAATGCCCCAAGTTAACAGTTATTTCAATATTAATAGAGCTATGCTATTTGACAAAATTATAGAATTTTATTTTCTTACCTTGTTTCCATCAGCCTCACTGCACGAATCGGACTCGTCATCCAGAGTACTTTTAGAAACCCTTGGAGTTTCTTGGTCACTTAAAAAAGACAGTAAATCAAAATACCAAAGGGTTGGTTTGTACAAGTCCTCTGCACCCACTCCAGAACGAAGTGATTTATTTACTTTTAGTAACTCTTTACGGTACACTGAACGCATTGAATTAATTTTTTTCTTAATAGTTTCTCTATTCGCGTCTGAATCTACCGCTTTATATTTGTCAACGAGACTCTCGTAAGCCTGATTCTTTTTATCACGGTCACTGTATTCCTTACTCTTGACCTTCCATAAGGAAGGAAAACTTTTGTATAGTTCGATGAATTCGACAAGAAATTCACGGGAACATTGGCGAAGATCTGCCATCGTTAAAAACCACTTAATCCCTCTGACAGCACGTCGACACTGGAGAGTTAAAAGGGTGAAGACGGAGTTGAAACGGATGACAGTGTCCACACGCAACGACTTGTAACGTTGTCAAAACTATGCTCTCCTCAATAGTTTTATCCATCCGTCTTCCGTCTCCGCGCAGTTCTCAAAACTGCGCAGTTTTACTGTCCACACGCAATGACTTGACTGCAACGTTTTACCCTCGCAGGTAAAACGTACGATAAATCCTTGCGTGTGGACCGGCCTTTAGATAACTTAACAGCTGATGTAACCTGTCCAAAAACAACTCTACACATGCTGAAGGGGATTTGTACAAGCCTACCAAAACAAATTTAAAATCACCTACAGTAAACTTACAAAAACAAAATTCAAATTGCTTTTCCTGTATTAAACAACTATACATGTTTAATGTTTACTATTTCAACATGTGAGTTATGATTTTAATTTATTTTTTAAATAACACATGTTTTTCTGAATCTGTTAAAATGTAAACAAACCAAATATTATTGTAATTTTCTTACCTATGTCTAATACACACAATTCAGTTCTTCTCAAACTTTATTTAATTTTTATTATAATTTCAACGCACCTCAACGCTTACGTAATGCATATTTATGGTCCTTCGATATTCGAATTACAGCAAGTAAGATAAATTTACAGTTCATTGATAAAATAACAACAACAAAAATGTCTGAAAAGTTTAAGAAAGAACTTACTGCATTAGAGTACAAACAGAAGTCATTAATGAAAAAAAAAAAAAATAGATTGTTTACTCAAACTAAGTGAAGGAATAACATCAGATTCTCAGGAATACTTTCAATTTAAAGTTCGATTTGATAATTTAGAAAAGGACTTTGAAGAATTTGGAAGTGCACATGAAGAAGTCATCAAAGTATTAATTAGTATGGAACAAACATCAGATTTAGAAGAAAAAAGGAAAAAATGGAACACGTTGAAGAAATTTACTTTCAAATCCTAGATACCAAGCTTAAAATGCAAACAAAAGACGCCCCTGACATCTTATAATCAATCTTTAGGACAAAACCAGCCTCAGGTCCTGGTTGAATATCAGCCTTCCTACCATTGAATTACCTAGCTTTGATGGTAACTTAAAAAATTGGCCACATTTCAGGGATTTATTTTTGTCTTTAGTACATGACAACAAACATTTTTCTGAAATAGAAAACTTTCATTACTTGACCTCTTGCTTGAAGTCAGAGCCTCAAACTTTAGCTAAAACTCTCCCCTTAGTTGGAGAAAACTACAAAATTGTATGTGATTTGTTAGCTGAACGCTATGACAACAAAAGGCTTCTAGCTAGTCATTACTTAAATGACATTTTAAATATTCCATTTTTAAAGAAATAGTCATTTGAGTCCCTTGGACACTTAGTCGATGTATATATAGAAAACTGTCTTGCATTGAGAGCAATGCAGTTCCCAGTGGACTACAGTGATTTTATGCTTTACCATATTGTTATACAACACCTTGATATACAACCTAGACAACTGTTTGAAAAAAGTATTCTAATGTAGAGTTCCCTTCTTTTGACCAAATACTTGGTTTTTTAAAAGACCATTGCAAGTCTTTGGAGGCCTGTCATCCTCAGCTTGAAACAGCACTTCAAACAAGTTACATGCTTCTGTTAAATTTCAAAAGACATTTGAGAAAGCTTCCAACCAACCTATTGGTTTGAAAAGTACATTTGTTAGCAATATGGGCTCTCAGAACTGTATGTACTGTAATGAAAGCAGTATAATGAGGCACTATTCTGAAAGTTCCCATGGAAACGGTGCCCCTGATGGGATTAGGGGCACGTCAAAAGAACTGCCGACTCTTTGGTAGCCAAAGGCTTCGACATTGAGCATTTTGATAAATTTGTTCAAATTCTACAAGAAAATGTGTCATCTACAAAGATAATCTCAGTTCCTGGGTGTAGAATATCTGATTTTGATAAAGTGAAGCCAGAAGCCGAACCATTCAAAGGAACAAATAAAATTCACCAGATAACATACACAAAAGGCTCAAGTTTCATTCAGGCAAGACGGTTAAGCTGTCCTACATGTTCCTTCGGCAATGAATGCATCCACTACGGTTTGGGGAAAATTGAACTACAAAATATGGGTATCTTTTTAAAACAATTGGTTTTACAGTTGTTTCTTACTGACTCACCTCAAATTTTTGAGCATTTTTGGTTTACTAAATTACTTTTAATCTTGTGTCGTCATTTAAATTTATGATATAGTTTCAATTAATATTTGTTAATTAGAGGCCAAAAGTAAAATGTGTAACTTTGCCATCATTTTTTTATAGCCTAATCTGTTTTAAACTCTTTTTTCCTTAAACAATTTTCAGGAGATCACAACAAAGAAAAAGCAGTTGACATCTTAGAGGCGGATTTTGAGGATTCAAGTGACGCCTGGGACTTACCAAAGAGTATCCTTCTAAACAAGTTTTTTTTTGCAGTTATATTCATTGATTGCCTATTTTTAATTTTACGTGCACCTATTAGCAATTGTTGTGGGAATATATTTCATATATTTTTCACAATTAACAAAAATTTAAGTTTTTCTTAACCATATATCTTTTACAGAACCTCAATCAAAAGTGAAAGAAGTACTCAAGCTATCGGATGTATATTCTTCAGAGGAAGATGAAGAAGCCACATCAGAAGCTTTCAAGCCGATTGCTTTCAATATCAGCGATCTGAAATCAGGCACATTTGTTGTCATTTCAGTGCCAATGATGGGAAGGAAAACGTCTAAAAACTTCTTAGCGGTATTGCAAGGGGAGGTGTTACCCGAACGGGAAGTGGAAGTGATGTATTTTATAAATGCTGGTAATCAATCTACCTTTTGCCCTGATGAAAATGATGTGGGGTATGTATCCTGTGACCAGTTTGTTGGGATTCTGCCAGCCCCACGAATTGTCATGAAAGGAAAGAGAATTTTTTATAAATGTAGGCAAAATATTTCATTATAGGTAAATTTATTTGTATTTAGTAATTAATATTTCACTGTAGGTTGTAACATAAATCTATAACTTAGCCATAAGAAACATTAAAAGTGAGATTTGATTATATTTTGACTTATTTAAAACCACTTTACCCACTTCAAATAGCATATTCCTTGTACATATCTCAACTCCGTGGACATAGGTTTCAGAAAATCTGCATTTTTCTTTGAAATAAAAGTAAACCATCTCTTCCAATACTATAATGTTATTCTGGATGATGACAGCTATCCAAAAATATATATGGTTAAACTATTATTTTTTTAATTTTAAAATATTTCTTAATTTACATAAAGATGCAATATTTTGAGAATGACCCACTATGGAAATTGAGAAACTTTGTAAGTTTAGAATACTTAAGAATGTCATATTTTGGTCTTCTTCAATCATATATACTGTACGTTGTTTTAGCTTAGGGCCATTTTACTCTTGAAAATGATATTCTATTATTACAGAAAAAGGCAGTCCGTAATATTGCAGGGGTTGGATTACTTACTCACTGTAAACCTCTTTTTATCAAACTCAAAATTCCAACAGTTATAAATTTGTTAGTTTTTAAGGTACTTTTATATACCAAATCAAATTTACAAAACTTTCCAATTAGAAACGATGTTCACCAGTGTAATACTAGAGGTGGAGTTAAGCTTAACATACTTCCTCATAGATTGGCCAAAACTGGTACATCTTTCAAACTCAACTGTATTAGTTTCTTTAATAAGCTGCCTGATAGTGCAAGAACTGTGAGTTTTAAACTCTTTAAAAATAATATTTATAATTGGCTAATACAGCACCCTTTTTATCATATAAACGAATTTCTGAATTGTAATTTTGATTTAAATTTTTACTTAAAGTGGTTTATATACCTGCATTCAAGTAATCCAAGTCGTTGCTTCTGCAACCGGTTTCAACTCATCATGAGAGTCATCTTCAGGCCGTACAAGGATGTAATAAAATGTGATCACTTCATATGAAGGTCGTCACGAACACATAACGAATACGGACACTACGAATATACGAACACATAACAAAACACTTAAAAACGTTGACATTAATTAACAACTAAAAATTCGCGACGCGTGCCGGGCTGGAGCGTAGTCTAGACTTTTTTAAGTGTTTTGTTATGTGTTCGTATATTCGTAGTGTCCGTATTCGTTATGTGTTCGTGACGACCTTCATATGAAGTGATCACATTTTATTACATCCTTGTACGGCCTGAAGATGACTCTCATGATGAGTTGAAACCGGTTGCAGAAGCAACGACTTGGATTACTTGAATACAGGTATATAAACCACTTTAAGTATTGAACAGTGATCCGGAGGCTAATCCCCCAAAAATTAAATTTTTAATATGCAAACTTAAATGTACTGTAATTTTAGTTGTTTTTGGTATTGTAGTAACTGTTAAAAGGCTTCATTATAGTCATGAATTGTTGATTTCTGGTAATATCTATGTTTTGTTACTAAACCGAATACATTAGTGCCTTCTTCTAACCTCTGGTATGTAAGGTGGTCGGAAATACAGTCTGCCAAGTGATGGTTTCCCAAAAGCATTCTTGAAGACTAAAGCCACTCCAGCACATCGGTTTCTTGGATGAGTAAGGTCAGCAGATAATGAACGTGCAAAACTTATTCCTTCTTCCTTACGGTATTTATCTATCAATCTCTTCATGTAAGTTTTGATAACACTTATAGGATTGTTATCCAGTCCCTTCACTGAGGGTCCAAAATTAAAATGCTCTTATTGAGTTGTTGCTAGTGGAGGGAATTCGTTTGTAGAAGGCTTATATATATTCCTGGTGAAGGACACTGGAGCTTTTGTCATCCATGAATCTTCTATTTGTTCTCTGGTCTTCTTAGTAGATATGTTCCTCTTTGTTATTTATTCCTAGTTTGTTGAGAATCATGTAAGATAAATTTTCCTTTTTTGCTCAGATGTAGTCCTTGACATGTAAAATGGGACCTCTTCAGGATGCTTAGGTCGATTAAATGCACATTCCAGACATTTAATGAGAGTAATGAATTAAATTCCTAATAAAATTACGGTAAGTTGAGTAATGAAGTAGGTAGTACAAGAACACGTCTACATACATGTCCAATTGGTATCCTTGTGAGTGCTGAATTTGAAAAGTTGATATTAATTTAATGTTATGCAAATAATATATCTGTACCTCGGAGGGATAGAACACTGACATTTTGACACACTTAAAATCAGCTTTTCTCATATTTTCTAGAGGGATAGAACACTATGTCCAAACCCATTTAATAATGGAGATAGCTTATTTTAAAAGAACACCAAGTCCACTTTTACTTAGAGGGATACAACACCATGTGGACTTGATGTCTTATCCCTCTACAGCAAGTGACTTATTAATGGACATAGTGTTGTATACCTCTATGCAGTCTGGTGAAGTTTTAGAGAACTACAAGAGTACTTTTGACATTTCTGGTGTGTTTTACTATTGTGGAGTAATAAGTTGTTTGTGTAATGTTATTGTTTGTTGTTTGTTACTATTAGTAAGAATAATGAACCCATATTTCTTGTGGGAACAAGATTCTTGAAATGCTAAAAGGTTCTGAAAATACTTCTACTGAATTTACAGGTAAACAACAGCTGTTTTGCTCATTACTTTTAAATGTATAGTAAACATAACCTCAAAAAGTTAATGTAGGCTTAATATTTTCATATAAACCTAAACTATTAAATCAGTCTTCAACAACTATAGATAAGCTATTGTATTTTAAATTATAACCATTACATTACCTACCGAAAACATAACCCCAAAAATGTGATGTAGGCCTAATATTTGCTTATTAACCTAAACTTCAAAATGTATCTTTAACAGCCAATATTATAAGGCTTGTTTCCTTTCAGAATCAAATCAGACAACCAGCAATGATGTTGGAAATGAAGAGGATGTTGAAGATGACTTGAGTTTTGAAGAAGAAGTTGACGACTCTGATAGAGACAAAAATTATGAACCTTCAATTTCTGATGATTCTAGTAATGATTCCCCTATATGTAATAGAAAACAAAATGAGGTGAGTAAAAATAAAACTATTACTAAAACAAACACAAACGAACATCAGTTACGAAGTTTACTTACAGAAGATTTATATTTGAGCAGTGATAATGAAGATATTCCAGTCAATCAAGTAGGCATAGCTCTGCAAGAAACAGTATCTGATAAAAGGAAAGTTAAAAATAAATCTAAGTCTACTCAGATAGGTAAAAAACGTATTGTAAATGCCAGTGAATGGGCGTTTAATGTTCAAAAACGTAAATTTTCTGCCGGAAAAGAATATGTAAGTAAAAAGGGCAAAGTTGCTCCTGCTAGAATAATGAAACCTTCTTGTTCTTGTAGGATGAAGTGTTTCGAAACAATATTAGAATGTGACAGACAAGAAATATTCAAGTCATACTGGAGTGAAGACAAAAAAAAAATTGATACAAAAAGACAATTCATTTTGTCATGTGTGGAGAAACATAGTAGTGTCTGTTCTGAAAAAGAGACCCTGTCTCCAATAAGTCAAAACAAAATACTCTGCTCTATTATTTTACAGTAAATGGCAAACAAACTAACGTTTGTAAAGTTATGTTTTTGAATACACTCTCCATTTTAAACACAGTTGTCGTTAATGTTTTGAAGAATATTGAGCCAGGTGGAATTATTAAAACTGATCAGAGGGGCAAGCAAACACCAGTCAATAAAACTCATAAGGACACTATTGAAAGTGTAATGAGGCACATTTCTTCTTTCCCACGTTACTTCAGTCACTACTCTAGGGAGAAGAGTGAAATTAACTATTTGGGTACGGAATGGCTCTACTATGACATATTTAACAAAAAATTTAAATTGTCTTTTAAACCCCCAGAAATTGACACATGTGACAGTTTTCATGCGAGACTTAAAAATAATAATTTAACTCCAGATGAAAAACAAACTGTTGAGGCAGATCATACTGTACATCTCAATGAAGCCAAATTCAGATATGACTTAAAAAGCAAGGACACCACATTGGCAAAGAATACAGATACCATTAAGGTATTAACTGGTGATCTACAAAAATGCTTGCCGTCACCTCTCACTACTAATTGTATAAGCTTTTACAAGAGAAAACTTTGGACACTGAATTATACATTGTATGTTTCATGTGATTCATCAGTACATTGTATGATGTGGGATGATTCTAAAGGAGCACGTGGCGGAAATGAAATCGCATCCTCATTTCTAAAATGGACAGATACTGTCATTCCTGGCAGTAAGGTCGAAGAAATTGTTCTTTGGTCTGACAATTGTTACGGCCAAAATAAAAATGTCAGTATTATTATGTGTTTTTTTTGGATACTTAATAAGTAC
This sequence comes from Stictocephala bisonia, assembly GCA_035578905.1. Lineage (NCBI taxonomy): Eukaryota > Metazoa > Arthropoda > Insecta > Hemiptera > Membracidae > Stictocephala > Stictocephala bisonia. Next base: position 26,922 of record JAQJVL010002089.1, read on the forward strand.
CAATATCATTGGACATACCATTGGATAAAATAAATATGAATATAATTCTTCAAATAACCAAAAACTCTGTTCATGTCAGTATCCAATTTTACTGGTTTTAAAATAAAAGGTTTAAAATATTTGAATCGGTAATATTAAAAGAAAAAGATTCCATTTACAATGATTTTTGGTAAACTAAAAAAAAAAAAAACTGTTTTACTTCTAAACTGTAGGTCAAATTGAAAAATACTGAATTACATATTTGTTTGCATCTATACAAGGCACTTTTTAACATCCTATATTTTAAAATATTATCTGTAGCTTAGTCTAAAGTTTGCGGAATCTTTTCCCTTTTTTAGCCTCACTAGGGAATAAATGTAAAATATTTATACTAAACTCAAGTTTTATAGAACAATTAACTTTTAATACTTTTATACACTATTGAAGGTATTTACAATGTAAAAAAACATAGCTTTAATTAGTAATTTTGATGAAAATGGGCTTTTGGAACTATTCACTGTCATCAGCAGGATCATTAGTTGTTGTAGGCCAAGTTAAAATGTGGTTGTAAAACTGTTTATGCTAATCAGGAATGTAGTTTATAATTTTTGCAAAATCTTCCAACTTCTTTTTTTAATTGGAACTTTAGAGTCATAAGCATTCTGCGAAGGTAGAACCAAATGTCCTCCCTTAAGCAACTTATAGATTGATGTAGTTAATCCATCGATGTAATCTCTACATATCCTGGGGATTCTATCTTGAATGTTAAGTGTGTTAAATAATATTTATGTAAATAATTTTAACACTCTCTGATAAATATTGCAGATTCTTATATTATGTACTCGTTTTTCTTTATACTGTAGTAGCAAAATACAAACATCTTTGAATTGAATACTAAAACGTGTAATGTTGGGTTGTGTGTGTACAACAGTAATAATTTAGTTTTGTGAGTGTTAATTAAAATTATCTTTTGATGTTTGTTTAAAATAAAACTTGTAAAAGCAACACTGCTTAGTAATTTATATTACAAAAGTGTATATATTGACTAATTTAACCCTTTCGGGGAAACATTTTCAATTTTTGACTTAAAAATTTATAACTCTACCCCCAAGATAAGTGATTTTTTAAACAAATTTTACTTATTTTTTAATTTTTTTTACCTGTTTTGGTTTTTTAGTTATGGGTCGTACAATATGTTGTTTTATTTCCCTTTAGGGTGAACGAGATGTAAAGTAAAAAGATTTTTTTATCAAGATTAAGGACTTAAAATAATTTAAACACATTCTTTATTTAATTATAAACAGACTTTACTTACCAACTTACAATAAAAACTATATTTTGAAGTTAATTGAGTTTTTTGAAAATCAAAAATTACAATTTTGCCATTTAAAAATAGAAAAAAAATAAATAAATAAAAATACAAAATATTGAAACAAATTACTTTTTAAAATACAAATAATTAATTAAACCATTTAAAAGACATAAATCAATCACTTAAAGGACTTATTTCTTAAGGAACCCCAAAAACAGTTGGTTCCTCTACCTACACATAGAGCAATTTTGCATTTAGTGCACTCAACAAAAGTTCTTTTCGTGCAACCTTCATTTTTGCATCTCGTAGGTGTTTTTTTGTCTTTAAACTCAGAGAAATGGTCCATTCCTTCGTATCTGATGTCTTGAACAGGATTTATTGATCTCTGTCTTTTAGCAGGCACAGGTGATGGTGTTGCAGAAGGAGAATCTTTCGACGGGCGACCTTTCTTTTTATCTAAGGTTTGGCGACCTCCCATGATTAAAGCTTCAGCAACATTCTGGCGAAAATGAATCAAGTCCATGACTTCATTTTTAGGCAACTGGACTCATTTTGCATCCCTTTGATATTCTAACCAAGCATTTGTTACTGCTGAGTCCAAAGCATGGGTGAACATTCTGAGAGTCCATTTTCTACTTTTTACGAAAGTTCTATATATTGCAATCAGAAAATCGAGTTTGTCTACACCACCCATGCTAGCATTGTATCTTTTAACTATTTCTGGTCTATTTACATGAATATATTCTCTTTTTGTTTTGTCCCACCGACGGCATACATCAACATTTCCTGATACAACATAATTTGATGCTATGTTTACAATTGAGTTGTCATTCCACGTAACCATAACTATTCCATCGTCACAACTTCACTGAAAAATCCACGCCCTCGCTTCTTTAACTCTTTATCAGATTCTAGAGGGGGTTTAGAAAATCTGTCAATTCGAGCAGTACCTGCAGCGTATATATTTAGTGCCTTCAGATTTTGCAAGAGCCAATAGGAAGTAAAATAATTGTCAAAGTACAAATGAATATTCTGTTCTGTAATTCTCTGGCTAAGCTGCATGACAATACCTGTCCCTTGGCCAAGCATGTTGAAAACTGAATTGATTTCAGTAGTCTTTCCTTGATATATAATGAAGTAATAAGTCAACCCACTCTCACCACACAGCAAGAAAACTTTTAAGCCCCATTTTACTGACTTATTTTTAATATACATTTTTGAGCTACACTGGCCTTTGAAGGGGATCATTTGTTCATCTGTACACTAATTGGGTTCTAACAGCAAAGTGGAACAATGCTCTCTTATTTCCTCATATAAAGGGCGCACCTTCCAAAATCGATTGTTGATATTAGCAGGAGCCATGAGGTCAGGACACCAAGACCTTCAAGAAATGTGGGCTCGAGATGGATTTGGGATTGAAGTTTTTTACTGTACGATGAGCCTACGCCGGTTTTATTTTTTATTACAATGTATTAGATTTGACAACATTATTGATCGACCAGCAAGAAGGGCACTGGATAAATTAGCCGCATTTAGAAAGGTTTTTGAAAGATTCAACCGAAATTGTGCTTACTGAGCAATAATACTATGTCCTATGTGCATTCACCACCATTGATGAACAGTTGGTCGCATTTAGAAGAAGATGTCCATTTAGACAATTTATGAAAAGCAAGCCTGCAAAATATGGGATAAAAATATTTACCATAATCGACGCAAAAATGTTCTATGTACATCAAATGGAAGTATATGTGGGAAAACAGCCTGTACTTCCAATCAAAAAAGCTAAAGGATGTAGTTATACGACTTGTAAGACTTATAAAAAAAAAAAACAGATAGAAACATAACTGCAGATGTTTCTACCTGTTTTTGATGAAAAGAAGAAAGTTTTTGAGGGAGATTGGTTTCGAATTTGTCAAGCCTAATGTTGCACAATGAGCATCCCTAACAACACTTCCTAGGACGCTTTGCTCAACGATTTCCCAGGTTGCTGGTACACAAGGTACTCCTCGAGAAGCTCCAGAGATCAATTGACGACCAGGATTACAACAAAGATGTGTGGTTTGTCCTCGCAAAAGAGATACTAAAACTAAACAAAAATGTACCAAGTGTCAGCGACCAATGTGTCCCTCACACACGGACTTGTTCTGCAAACCGTGCCAATAAAACAATCAAGTGACATCTTCGGACTCAGATGAGTAGCCTAAACCTGCCTAAGAATTATGGACACTTTAGTAAAATGAGTTTGTTTTTGTGTGTGTTTATATATATTTATCTAAATTCTTTACTTTTTATGATATAAATACTGTGAAAAATAAAGTGGTAGGTAATAAAATTCGTTTTGTGAGTGTAACTGAGTGTCTTCAAAGTACAGAAATTGAATACAAAAAAAGTAAGTAAAATTACGTTACAATACAAATTTAATTATCTAAATATAATTTTCCTCGATTTTGTATAATTGAAATAAAAAATGTGTATACGAAAAAGTATTTGAAACCATGAGAAATGGATATTTACATCATAAATTGGATTGTCACTCGCAACTCTCAAGAACTTTTGTACTACACTTATTATATTTCAATTCCATTTCAGTTGTACCTCACTGCAAGATTGTTGTACAAAAGAAACTCATAAATGTAAACAAAAATGTTTTTATTTGTAATGTCTTTGTATATAATAGTAGTTTGACGAAAATAAAAAACCAAATATTCGATGTTTCAAAATAAGATAGATCACTACACATGATCTTGTGTAGTCAGATCATTACATTTCGAATTCAAGTATAGTTATGTAAAAAATCATTATTTCTATGCTAAAACATTGGTTGTCTATTTTACAGTCGAAATAAAAAAAACGTAAGATAGAAAATACTGAATAACAAAGGCAAAAGAGAAGTGTTTATTCGTGGGGTTCTGAGGCACCCCACACGCACACTCACGTCACAAAAGGAGGCGCGCACACTTAAGGGTTAAAAAATAAAACTTTTGTGGAGTACTTCTTATCTGATTTTGCAAAGTGTAAATATGTTTCTTCCAACTCATATTTTGTTCAAAGTATAAGCCTAGTTTTTAAAATAACTAACTTGTTCTATTTCGATACAGTTACAAGGGTCCCAAAAAGCAGAGGTCATCCGAGCAGCACAGCTCATTGTCTTTGGTGAGGCTCGTATCATGCACCGATTCATATTCGAGATCCTCGACCTGTCACTTTTAGATCTCATGAATACAAGTGTTGCATTTGGAAATAAGATCTTTTTCTGCTTACAACTTTAGGCGAATAGCATCTGTTGTTGAAAAAGCTTGCACATTTTGTGATGTCGCTTGTGTTTCACTTCGAGCATCACACCTCTGGCGACTTTTTAAAGTGTTCTCCCTGACGACTCCTCACAGAACAACTAGGACTCCTTGACTACTCCAAATTCCTCCTTGGAGTAGGCAACGGAACTATTCCATCCAAGATGTTTGGAGAAGGCCGTGATTGTGAGGACCTTATTCCTCTTCTTGGAATAAGGTATCTCACGACCATAACAGACTTGATCGGTGGGGTTTTTCTACCCCAAATCCTCTGTGCCCCGATCAATGTGCAAGAAGAGTGATACTTTCAACCATCAACATGAACGTCAAAGAGATCAATGATCAAATATTGAATTCATTGGATGGCCACCTTCATGATTTGAAAAGTGCTGACAACATGGACAAGGAAAACTAAGATGATATGGTCGTGTCTGTCGTCGACAATTTCCCCTCATGTTAGCGTACTCAATGACTGGCCACAAGGGCCAAGGCCAAACAATTGAGTACGTCGGAGTTGATCTTCGTTCGGACTGCTTCACACATGGCCGGCTGTACGTCCTTCTCAGCAGAGTGAGGAGCCCTACTCATATCGTAGTCCTTGTCCAACCTGGAAGAGTCGTTGAAGAGCTCGCCTATGCAAAAAACATTGTGTACGGCGACCTTCGTCTATAACACCGATTGTGTCATTGGCAGAAGCTAGGGGGTCTTAACAAATTCCCCTTCGTGAGTTGACAGAACCCGCAAATGTACTTTACCAGGCAGTAGGCAAAAGGGCCTGCCTAAAATAAAACTCTCCAACATTTTAGCTATTGTAAATATGGTCTCTACGTTTGCCGACCTCCCCATGGCGAGACTGGATATACCTTTCATTCAGTGAATGGAATGGTTAACTAACAAGCATACACACTTCCTATTAATAATTTAATTAAGCTTTCAAACAATACTTTCTGAGGGTTTAAATATTTCAAAATACTGTATGTAATTATATGGTCTTTCATTCATTCACTGAATGGTTAACTAACGGGCAAACACACATCATATTAATAATTAAATTAACCTTTCAAACAATACTTTTTGAGGATTTAAATATTTTTTAAATATGTAACTATATGGTCTCTACGTTTGCCGGCCTCCCCATGGCGAGACTGAATGGACCATGCTTCAGTTGACCGAATGGCTAACTAACAGGCAACTGAAATCAATTTATAACTTTAGTTCTTTAATTGCTTACTTAATACTTTTAAAATCACTATTTCCGTATCTTTCCCATGTATTATAAGATTTTTAAAAGCATCGATAAACTCTTTTTTATTGACATTGTTGAGATACTGCAATACATATTTTGTAAGTTTGGCGATTTCCTCGAAGTTAGATTGTAGAGTCTGATGTTATGAATGCAGTAGTTTGGTAACAGGTAATCATACATTCTATTAATAAGGAAAACTGGAAAGGAAATCATACTTAAATAGATATGATTCACATGAATTAGGTATGCAATGTTGTTTTGTATACAATGTATGGATATCTACATTTGTCTACTAAGACAATTGGTGAGTAAAGGCACAACATGTTTAAAAGCAAACTAATCATCATTATTATGTTTTCCAAATATAAATATTAAATGGTTTTATGTCTGACAGAAACCATGATTTTTTTTAAATAAACATTTGTCCGGTTAAATAAATAACATTTTAACAAAAAATATTAGCAGAAATGTGTCTAATAGTAAGAGATTCTTAAAGAGTGCAATTTTCAACCATTGTGGTCTTAAATCAATGTCTAGATAATCATTTCTACAGGATTTTTGTTTATCTCTTTGAAACAGAAGATGAAAAATATCATAAAAAATATTAAATCAACGTTGGTTCTAACAAGAAACCCGAGAATGAACGAGGAACTACCTATCATGATAAAAAAAACAAAAACAAGAGTACTTTGTTAAAAAGATGCTTTAAGGGTAGTCTATCATTTCTACGTATAACATCATAGTGAAGCATAGCAATTATCTACATTTAAATTTCAATACATCTTTTTATTTTCAGTTTTTATTACAGTTAAACATTGGTAACAATCTTAAAAACCTTTAGACAATTTATTATACTGCGGATATTTGTATTATCATACTTACAGGGGGCTGAGGCCCCCAAAGACGTTTGCAGTTTGAAAATTTCCATAACATTGCAGATTTTAGTAAACAGAATGTGTACTTATGTGGCCTAGTACATCAGGCTCCAATACAATGTAGACGCCCACGCTCTGGAGCTAAAGGCGAAAGAAAAGGTACAAACTTGTATCACATTCAGAATGGAAGTAGCACAGTGCGTGTTTGCAAAAAGTTCTTCTTGGCGACCTTTGTAATAAGTGATGGAAGATTAACGAGAGCCCTCAGTAAAGTAAGAGCTGGACGTATCCCTGGAGAGGATTTAAGAGGAAAACATGTTGCTGCCCAAAAAATCAGGCCAGAGCAAATTCAATCGGTAAAAGACCACATTAATCGGTTCCCAAATTTCCAAAGCCACTACACTAGAAAAGATAACCCACATCGGAAATATTTAAGCCCAGAGTTAAACCTTTCAAAGATGTAAAAGCTTTATACAGAGTGGTGCCAAGAAAAATAAATTGACCCTGTTAAGGAATATTATTACAGACATGTGTTCAATAATGAGTTTAACTTGCAATTCCATGTGCCTCGTAAAGACACATGTAAAAGATGCGATGAGTACAAACAAAAGATTGACGTGGAGCAAAATCCAGAAACAAAGGCTGTGTTAAAAAGGGATCATGTTCTTCATTTGGCTAAAGCTGAAAAAGCACGTGATAGCCTAAAAGCTGACAGCACACTAGCCAAAGAAAATGAAAATGTTTGTACACTGACTATGGACTTACAGAAAGCGCTTCCGTTCCCAAAATTAACTGTGTCAGAAGCCTACTACCGTAGGAATATGTATTGCTACAACCTAGGAATACACGATATGGGAGCAAACCTAGGATTTATGTATGTCTGGGACGAGACAACGGCAAGTAGGGGATCTCAGGAGATATCTGCATGCCTTACTAAGCATTTGAAACAAAACCCCTGTAAACATGTTATTATTTACAGTGATACTTGTGGCGGACAGAACCGCAACATCAATGTTGCTTTGAGTTTGACTCAAGATATGAATGTCATTGATCTTAAGTTCATGGTAACAGGCCATTCGTACTTGCCCAATGATGCTGACTTTGGGAATATTTATCAAGCTTCAAGAAACCAGATCCTATACATACCAGACGACTGGTATAGAATCATCGTGACTGCAAGAAAAACAAATAAGTTTTTGTTAGTAAGAATGGGGGGTGATGACTTTCTGAGTATTGACAAGTTGGCTAAAGCAGTAACAAAACGAAAAAGAAATATAAATGGAGATAAAGTCAACTGGCTTAGAATGCAATTGCTACGTTTTAGCAAAGAAAAAGAGTACTCCATCCAATACAAGTACACTCTGAACGAAGAAATGCCATTTGATGAAATAGACTTGAAACCTGCAAAAGAAGGTCGTTCTCGGAGCCTTGCTCTCATCAATCAAGACAAGATGGGCCCAGGATAATGTCTGTTCTAAAGAAGAGAGACATGCTATTCTTATTAAAGTACATCCCTACTGTACATCATGCGTTCTTCAGAAACATCAGAAGCAACAATGTTGAAGAAGACGTCGGCCCACTTGACCACAGTGAAGATGAGGAGAGCGAAGCAGACAATTAAGTATAAATCAGTCCTATTACACATTTTGTCAAACATTTTTTTTTAGTTCTTTGTGTTATTCATTAAATAAAATTCTTTTGTAAGACGCTTACTTTTTATTTTAAAACCCCAATTCATCGTGGTGTAAGTCATTCTATTACATGCAAAGTGGTGTAAGTCAGTATTAAAATTTCCAAAAATTATAAAAAATAAAAATGTTACCACTTAAGCTAAGTTTATAGTGTATAAGACAAATTTATTGTTTTAACTACAAAAAACTTTTAAAAAGCAACTTTCCAAGTTTGACTGAGTTTTCTATAGTGTCAAAAACAAAAGCCTAATTACTGAAAAATTCACTTTTTTGACTTACACCACTATGTTTCTGAGCCCTCCAGGAGTGTAGGTCAATTTTTTTCCGTTTCGAGTTAAACAGCTGTACAGCCTCTAAAATGACAAATCTTTCACGGAACATAACGGTGTAAGTCTAACTTACATTTTTAGCCGCTAGGTAGCAGCACCTACTTTGGGTCCTCAACTAAACTCCAGATGCCTTTAGAATCATAGTGAAGCAAGTAGACTTACACCAGTATGTTTATCAACATCTACCTCATAACTGTCATAACTGACTAGCTGCATAGTGCAACATGGATTACACTACTTGTGATGATTATGTGCTAAAAGTTTGTGATAGTGAAGATAGTGATGCTGATAAAGACTACAATCCTTTACAAGATAAAGGTTATTAATCAGGTCAGTATATTTATTTTGAAAGTATTCATTTTAATAAAAAATAATGTTCAAAACATAGTTGTAGTGTTTTAGGTTATGTTTTGTTTCTTCAACTTAGGTCTAAAACTGGCATGTTTTAGCAATTCTATTTTTGTTTCTTGTCTATTTTTATTAGATATAGTACTTTTTTGAAGCATTTAGCACTTTTGGTTAATATGAGTAAAATCCATACCTTTAGAGTATGCTTAAGCTACTACCGCATTACATGACATCAAGATAGTCATACAGAAATTTGTCTCTCTACTGAGTAACTTAATTAAACTTAATTAAAAGTAGGCTTAGACTAAAAACTATGTTTATGTTGTATGTTACCCCATAGTACAGTACATTTTTGCCCTTTTAACTTTAATTTGTAATTGAATAGGGAAAAGAGTCTAATAATATTGTTTTAATTTCCAGATGATGAACCCATTGACCACACAAAATACTCTAGGCCAATGAGCACGCACGCTCGAGAATATGGTCGGGACACGATGCAAACTGAAAACCTGCCTGGACCTTCTAGTCGCACTCCCGCTTCAAACAGCTTGCCTGAACCATCTAGTCACATTTCCGCTACTTCTGGACCTAGTCACGCTCCTATTTTTGAAGTTTCAGGTAGATTTTTATTCAGTCCATGGTGTAGGGTATATTCATATCAACGATGGCTGACTAATATAAACTAACATAACATACTTCATTAAAATCAATCTAATTTTCATTTTAACTACAAAAACATAATTTGTAACGCAGGATTTTCATTAGCTGTTTTTCTTTCACAGACACAAATGCCAGTTCTCAACTTCAAGCTCGTTCTCCAGTGGAAATGGCGGCTGATCAAGACAGCTCTGCAGAGGAATCCAACATAGAAGATGGGAAAGTCCAAGGCTGTCAGGACAAACCATTTAAACCGCGTAAAAGGCAGAAGAATGAATCGAAGAGAGAAAAAGCAAAAAGGCTTCGAAACTCTGGAAAATCTTATGTCAATGTTAAAGGTAATATTGTACCACGTAAGGTTTTTACAAATACTGATCGCTTCAAAATCGCCTGATATGCAGTGTGCAAAACCATTTTTTTGCTTGATTTTACATTCTAAAATTATTTCATTCATATCCCTTTCTATTACTTTTACTGGATGTTGAACAGTTTCATAATGGCACTGTAATTCTTGAGAGTTCCACCAAGCGAGGGCTTTTAAGAAGATGCATGCTAAATTAGTTGTGCCTCTGATATTTAGGTGTACATGGATTGTGTAATGCTGTCTCTTCAAATGGTAGAGATTAATTAAGAATACTCCCGTCAACCCCGTCTGCTCTCTCCTTGATATAATAGTTAAATATCTCAATTTGACTATTTTATAGGCTTTGTCATATCTAATAGGAACCATAAAAAGACAGGTCTGGTTTTGGCAAGCAATTTTAGATGATCTTCCAAGTCTTGATATATACTTTTAAAACTGTCCTGCAGTTTGTTCCTGCAAGAACCAACAACGGACTATCTTCTTTGTCAATATCTGCTGGGTTAATGACTTGCATGAGGGTTGTGTTAGCTCTCACATAACCAAAGGCATTTACTTAGCTCATCAATTTTTAGTGCAAGATTTTTGCCTTGGCTGTCAGTGCAGATAGTAACTTTGGTCTTTAAATGTTTTAAGTCACTACTTTTTTGTGTTTTTGTTCTTTTCAAATTTTTTGGATAGTTTGCTCTTTTGTTAGTCTCATAATAGCTTTGATTTTTTTAAAGAGGGTGTGTCATTCATCTTGCTTAAGATCTCATATTTATTACTCATCATAATGCCCGATTCATTTGCTACAGAGCTTACATTTACCTGATTCTTTCCTTTAGTTCCTGACTTTGACATAACAAGGTTCCAACTGTTCCAAGTATTATTTTCTCGGTTGGTTTTCTCTATTTGATGCACTGTAAAATTTGACTTGGTACTCCGTACATCATTTGAATCGTTTAGTTCAAAAACACGTTAAACGCCAACAATGTAGTTTTGAGAAAATCAAAAAAAACGTAGCAACTGTAAATTTATTTTCAATGTTTTAAACAATTTTTTTGGTGAAAGTAGCCATTAAATGAATGTCTGTGGTGGTGACATAAATATTTTTACATTATCCATATTTACATTAAAAAATTGATTTTTTTTTTACATGACTGGTTTTTGCACTAAACCAAAATTAGTCACCTATATTTAGGCAGTATATCAATAAATTAAAGGATTTATGAAATAAAACAAAAATTCTGGCTAAAACAAGTAGTTATTTATTAAAAGAACACTAAACAGTATTATAAAAAGATTGATAATGACTGAAAAACAGTGAAAAGGACTGAAAAAAATGATAATGACTGAAAACAATGATTAAACAATCAGTCAGTATTATTATGAATGATGATTCATCAAAAATGAAAATTCTTGATAAAAAAGGGGTTACTTATTAATATAACATTGTCAATATTGTAAAAACAATGATAAGGACTGAAAAACATTGATTAAGCAATCAGTCAATACGAATGATGGTTAATCCTCATCATCAATGGACTCGTTTTCTTCTTTATCAGTTGTTGGCCATGTTAACATTGCATCGTAGAATTCCTTATAGCCCACTAAGTACGGCCTAAGTTTTATTAGGTCATTCATCTTCTTAATGTTGATAGGTACCTGAAATCGAACACATTGTTGTACCATAAAAGTAATATTTTTCATACAAAAGAAGATTCACCATGTCAAAATTTCACTGAGTAAATCTTCTTTTATTTAATAACATAGAAAGTTATCTTTTTAACTAGTTCTCAGTTATACTCAATTCCACGTTCACCGTGCAGTACGGAGCGCCCATACGCCATGTTATCCAAACGGCAGTCTCGTCGTTACTAGCCGTCCAAAAAACATCAACTCTCGCGCAACGCTCCTTTATACACCGAATTAATTATTTTACTTCGGTTGGGCCTATATTTTATTTAGTTTTGTCTTAAACTTACTTTTATTCATAGATAAAAAGAGTTCAGAGAGCAATTCTTTAACACTTAAACAATGTAAGTTAAATAAGATTCAGTCATGTGAAAGTAATAAATTTGGAATGATAATTAACGCAGTTATAGATAAGTAAAAATATGTATATTAAACACCAAATATATTTATTCATATAGGCCATAGGCTACAATTATGATGTCATGATATTCCTATTTTATTTTTATAACTTTACTCACGTTGATTGCCTTCCTTGATTTACTGTAGCAAAGCAACTCCAGATTCAACGCTGACGTGTGACGTAGTTGAGCTATCTTCTCCCTCACTGGACAAGTTTGTCGAAGACCCCGAGAGTTGAATAATTAAAGGTTCCACGTCATCCTGCAAATTATCAATCATCCACATTTCTTTTTCAATTTTGTCCACGTGATTGCAGTAGTTGTTCCATTGCTCTTTTGTGACGGCCTTAAAGGCGTTTTCAATTAATGGCTCCATTAGCTTGACATTATACGTTTTGTTATTAACAGCCACATCCCTTTTAACTTGGCTCCACACTAATTCTATAGGATTTAACTCGCAATGATAAGGAGGGAGTCTCAGAACTTCGAGTTTATGGGTCTTAGCTATCTCGTCGACAACGTTAAGATTAAAAAGATGCTTAATTTTTTGCACCTCAGCGAGCAGTTCTTTCTTCAAGATGTCCGGTGGAAAAGCTACTTGTTTAGCTATTAACCAATTCTTTATGTCTTCTTTTTTAGTTTTTGTATTTGGTATTTTTTCCACTTTACGGCTATGGTACGATGCGTTGTCAATAACAACAACAGTACCGGGAGGAACATTAGGGACTAATTGTTCTTCAAACCATTTTTCATATGTTTCTCCATCCATTTCAGCGTGGAAATCGGCTGCTCCTTTTTTTGCTAAAAATATAAGCTGCGCTCCTTCAACAAAGCCACTTTCTCCTCCTGCATGCACAATAACAAAACGGGGCCCTCGTTGAGTTGGGTCTTTTAACCCCGTCGTCAGTCCAGCTAAGAAAGCATCCTTCGGTGTTTTAATAGTTGTATCTCTCCATATTTTTGAGGTCGCTTGCCCAACATTTACCCATGTTTCGTCCATAAACACAATATTTCTCTTTTGTTTCCTAAACTGCCTCATTGATCTTAAGTATGAATGGCACCAAACAATTAAATCGTCTCTTTCTAACAATAAAGACTGTCTTCTGCGCCTTTCAAAGCAAAATCCATTTTCCCTAACCAGCCTCCACAGCGTTGTTCTTTTAAACTCGGGAAGATCTGGATCTTCGTTTACTTTTTCTAAAACTGCAGAAAGTGTTGGAGGTGTATTAGTAGCGAAAAAGGAATGTATAATCTTCCGAATAGTTCCAACAACAAACCCATCATATTTAAGTTTCCTACTAGTTTTGTATTCTATTTTACGCGGTGTTTTTCTTGGGGTTACGATATTCCCAGTGCTCTCCTCTTTCCGAAATTTGTAAACCGAGCGCACACTGGTTAAAGTTGCTTCACTAGTTTTTTTAACCCAAAATGTCACATTTTCTTCAGGAAATGATTTTTTGAAGTATTTAAAAACATTCAACACTGTTTTACGGTCGCCACTTTTAATAGGTTTTCCTGCAGATCTCGACGCCATAACACAAAATCAATATGTCGTAATAAACGTATCAAATCTTAGTGTAAAGAATAAAAACTATAAACAAATGTTACACTACGCAATTATGTGTGATAAATAAATAAAACTTAATAAATCACTATATTCACTATAGTCACGTATACAACGCACGTCCACAAAGGCAAGTTACCTCCACCAAACTGATCAATTGTTTGGCAGTTGGACTAACGTTTACAAGCCCGTCTTATCAGTAACCATTTGTTATTGTTGTTGCCCTGTCGAGGCATTCTATTTATAATAGAGGACTGTTGACGTCCCCGATAGTAGACAACACAGGACAGATTGTTTCCTTTCCTTCCCACGTTCAGAACCTTATAACTGCGAGAAAAGCGACGGATCAATTTTATTTGTACCAATTTTTCCACGTAATAAATCTATAATCTATTCAAGACAATCCGTTCATTTATTAAAAGACACCTACAGGACCTTTATGCAATCATATTATTGTACTTTTTCGGTATTTTGCGTGTTAATTAGATTTTTGAGTTACTGTAGCTATAGACTAACTAACCAATATTGTTTAGTTAGTCTATGCTGTAACTCGTATATTGTTTCATATTAAAGTAAACCTACAGCACTAAGATGAATTTTAATCACGTTTTTAAAATTTCCTATTACACTTTTATCATAGGCTGTTTTTTTAAAAATACCAATCCATAGTGATAAAAAGCATCATAGATAACTGAAACACACATCATATGACCATCTTTATTGTTACGTAGCCTACAGAAAGCAGAAAGTAGTAATATCTACTTTGGCGCCTTCACGCGGGTCGCGAGGACAGTTGACGCAACCCACATAACAAAAAACTTTATATTTACAGTACAGGTAGTAGTTGACCATTTCCCGTAAAATCTGTACTGCACGGTGAACGTGGAATTGAGTTTAGCACAATCCCACAATCCACACATGCACTATTATAAAAAAAATTAAGGAAACATACCTTCCCAGCTGGATAGGAGTGTACTAAATTCCCTTCTTTTAATTACAATTCCTAGCTCTATAAAGTGGCTTTCCTAGATTCTCTGCTATTATTTACAATTACTAACTATAAAGTGACTCTACTAGATTCCCTACTATTATTTACAATTACTGACTACGAAGTGACTTTACTAGATTCCCTACTACCTACAGTCCAATGCTAACAGTTCACTCACAGTTTCTTCAGTGTCCCTTCAGAAGTCGTCCACAAGTACCGCACTGCTCCTTCGTTGATCCCCACAACGAACCACTCACCGGTAACTTCTCCGTAGACCACTTCACTATACTCGGACACTTCACGCTCACTGTCGCTGCAAACACCCGGGCTATAGGCTCTAGACTCACTGACTGACTGACTCTGGTATCCGGGCCGTATATATCACCTGCAGGTCTCCATCTAGAAGCTTCTTGAATCCCCTGCGCCCGAAGTTCCGTGACAGAGCTAGTTCGTCAACCGAGAAAAGTCTAGAAATCCATTGATGAGGCAGGGGCGTTCATGCGTAAGCCATTGTGCCCCAAAGGTTGTAAACAAGCAGGGCAGGTGGTCAGCGACCCATCCATTACTTCCGCATCACCGGTTCCCAGGTTGGAGGCCACTCTGTATGTCACACTATTATTTGAGTAGTGGCAGACCAGGCACTCTGGCACAGTGAATAAATTACACGCTCTGTTGAGCATGACCCGGAAGTGACGTCATAATCAGCCGACCATTAAGTGACGTCATAATCAGCCAACCATGAAGTGACGTCATACCTATGACGTCATTGTTTTCAAGGTCATTTGAAAGTTTAAAAAAAAATCTAATTAATTTTTATTATTAATAATAAAAATTATTAATAATAAAAATTAATTAGATTTTTTTTATTTTCTTTATTTTTTTATTTTATTTTTTATTGAAAATGTTATTTACAATTTAATTTTAAACTATTATTTACATACTAAAATTATGTACAATAATTATTTACAAACAAAAATGCTTAACATGTATTTCTAAATTATTTATTATTATTAATAATCAAAATTATGAATAATAAAAATTAATTGATTTTTTATTTTCTTTATGTAAAATGTTATTTACAATTTTTCTGTATCGGCCACCACCACTGAAGTGTTTTGTTCTTCTCGATCCCGTTGCTGTAGTTGTTCAACTTGTAGTTCTTCAAGTTTTTTTTCACACTTACGATAAGCCGACACATCCATTTTCATGTCCCACCCGTTGCTCAAAAGCCTGTACATTTCTTTCTTAAGCCATTCCAAATCTTCTTCTTTTGTTAACCAAAAGTAATCGTATTCCACAAGTTTTTCACGCAAAGTCATTTCTTCGTTGTCGTCAATTGGTACCAGGTGTACTTTCTTGTTTTTATTTTTCGATAAAAAATAAGCACCTTCTTCTTCTTCTTCTGCATCAGAATCACTAAGATGAGCTTCGTCTCTACGATATGTTATGATATTTGATTTTATGTCATTACCTCTGTTGAACAGTTTGTAGATTTGATTCATAAGCCAGTTTATGTCGAAATCAGAAGTCACCCACAGATAACCGTATTCAACAAAAACTTCACGCAAACTCATTGCAATGAAATTGTGTAACAGTACAGAGAGATGTGCACACTACAAGAGCAAGTCGTGTAGTGTGCATACTGGAGGAAACACACTTTTATTTATAACCTCCAATACAAACAAATTAATTATTAGATTCTTGAAACATATGTAACAAGTTTATTATATTGTTAACTTGAAAAACCTTTTCTGTAGTATTAACTGTCATTTCTAGTTTTATTTTAAATTTTAATAGAATTAAATTTAAAAGTTCTTCAATAAAATCATCTACTTTTTGTTTTTCAAAAATATGTAAAGTTTGAAATTCAATAAATGTTTCCTTTAAATTCATCCTTGTTGAGTTATTATAGATTCAATGGGTGATGATCAACCTCATCATGTCCGTTGCTATTGTGCAACTGTTCATTAAGACTCTTAACAGTCGATAGTGTTATGTTTTTCCAAACGATGACGTCAACTTCCAATTTACATTCAAAGTGTATCATCTCTTGTGCTTCTGTTTTAAATTTATCAAGTTGCATGGTGGTACGAATTTCGATTTCACGAAATTCAATTGCTTGCTCAATAAAAATGCAACTGTTCAATGTTGACAATGAAGGTGGTGGAAAACGGCTTTTAATATAAAGTCGAACAAATTTTTTTGCATTTAAAATTGCTCTAATAACATTTGTAAAGTTAAACAAATACAAAGGACTAGATATAAGATAGTTAAAACGATTGTCAAAAACTTCCATGTTTTGTTGCCAACTGATATGTTTACTAGGTGAACGCTTATACTACTATAAGGAATATCCCTTCCATGCGAGACCTTTTATACAGTACAAGTACTTTATTATTATTATTATTATCATTAATTTGTTTTCTCTGTCAATTGTTTGTTATTTTTTATTTGTTCCCAATCCAAGAAATTGTCTTTATTAATATTCGAGTCAGAAGCACTTCTTGCAGCCTTGTGTATGTAGTTAAATAAAGCAGCTCCAAATCGACTCAGTTGTTCGTCACGTAATTTATTTGTTTTCTCGATTTCAAATCTAACAACTCTTAAATTTGTTGCATCCGTATCAGTGGTTGCGTCAGCAAGTTGTGATATTTTTAAATTTGCTGCGTTTATAGTGTTACCCATTTTAAGACCGGGTGCCATTTTCTTGAGCGTTCTTATATTTACTGCTTCCCCATCATAAACAGCGTCTCCTATATTACTAAGTTTTTTTCCGGAAAAATCCCAATGGTCAACTAAAGAGTGCGGTGTTAATTTTTCAACGTATTGTAGTGTTACAGCATCATTCGGTAAATCAGGATCAGCACAATACCGAAGACGTTTATACTTTAAATCATAATCACCATCGCTGGTGGTTGCAATTGTTTTACTATCAACAAATTCCTTATTGGCCGCGTCAGCAGGAAATGATGGTTTGCGTAAATTAACAATACATTTTTCACGCGCATCGTAGTGGCCAATCTCATTTTTTGTTAATGTTTCTTTTTCTAAATATCTTTTTGTTACAACATCGTCTGCAAGTAATGGTTGTTTAACATTGCGGATCAGTTTTTGTTTTGCATCATAATTAGTATTGTTACCTTTTGTAATTGTGTTCTCCTCTAAATAGCCTTTTGTTATAGCATCCGATGATGACTTTGGGTTCCCCAAGTTGTGAATTATTTTCCCGTTAGCATCATAATCACCACCTGGTGTTAGAAAAAACAATTTATGAGATGGAGATTTTTTTCCCGCAGTAGAACTGGCATGTCTACCGAACTTGTCTATACTCATGTCAATTTTGTTTTCTTTTCTAAATTAAATGTGTCTACACTTGCTACTCAATCGATACTGAAGGAGACTGTCTTAATGATCCTGTTATTTATATCGGTCAAGGTCATCCAGTTTAATTTTAAAAAAAAAGGAATATAACCGATGGTTATATTCCTTTTTTACTTTTTTATTTTATTTATTTCAAATCATATTTACATTATTTATTTACAATTTTTATTTACAATTATTATTTACAAACTATTTACTAAGTGCAAAGTAAGTTCTGTGGAATTGTTTCCGCATTTTCCATGAGAGACCAAGTAAAATGTTCCAGGCGTGATAGAATCCAAATCTTCATTTTGAAGTAGAATGACAAACCTCTTTGGTAGGTAAACTTGGAATTTTGGAAGTTCTCCATCTTTGTAGGGTGTATCGCTGAGAGATACCAATATTGCATCGCCAATAGAAGTCTCAACTTTTTTGAAACTGAAGACAGTGTAGTGTTTTTCTTCCTTTAGATCACAACATTTCTTCAACGACAATAAGTCCGATTTTGATTGTTCATTAAATCGGTTAGCTATTTCTTGTACGTAATTCTTCGATTCCATTTTGTTCTTGTGTTCAACAGTGTTCAAGGAGTGACTGCTCACAACTCATAGTATGTACATGTGCGTTCCGGCTTTATATATAAATACCTTTCCCCCCCCCCACTTGTTTTTTAAATTAAGACATTGGAATTTTACCCATTGCAGCCAAAATACGTTGTGTTTTAATCAAACAACAATTTCTCAATTTGTGTTTTTCATTTTTAACACTGTTACACAATCCACCTCCAGTGTTATAGTGGAAATATTTACTAATTAAGTAGTTAATTACAGTTCCTCTTGAATATCGAGAAATGAATAAAGCTTTTTTCAAACCAGTAGTATAAATTATATCAAACTGTTTACAATAATGATTCATAATATTATCTAATTCTTCGTATTGGGTAAAGCCTTCGTCCCAAGTGATGTTATGAAAATTATAAGTCAACCATTTGTTTGTTTTTTTAGCTTTGTTAAATAAGTTGTTATAATCATGAGGAGGCTTAAATAAAAAGTAATTTAACATATTGGTTGCTAAATCCATTATTACTAGCTCTTTTACAATAAATTCATTTGAATTTCCAATGAATGATTGAAATTCTATAATACATTGTTTGTTAGGAACACTTAAACATTGGTAGTTGTCTTCTCTCTCCATGGCTACTACAATGTGACTAGACAGTACTCATCAACAAATCAGTCTTATGTAATCTATCTCCTATACATACATACTACTAATAATAAATATTAAACCTAAATGCTTGCTCCATCATCTCCAACTTGTTCTTCTTCCTCATCTTCTACCTTAATAACTCCATTCTCATCCTCATCTTCAGGTTCTTCATCGGTATTACAACTGAGCATGGATCGGAATAAATCAACCTCTTGAGGAAGTCGGTTGTAAATAGAAGTATCAATTGGTCCGTAGATAAGATGTAAATTTGGTTGTTTGCAAATCGCATCAGTTAAATAGTCTTTTACGACAGGTCCGCAAAATACAAGTTGTTCCAAATATCGGTTTATAGCGGGTGTTACAGCAATCATCACAGAAAATTCTTTATCATTCAAAACCACTTTACTGTCATACTTTGTTAAATCTCTGAATCGAACACCTTGTGCAGAACGTATCTTTACATTGTCGATTTCTACGTTTGATTCAGTCAATCTTATGGAGGTCTTTTTACCATACACTTTATTAATCAAATAACACTGTACAAGATTCATGTTTTTGTTGAATGAGTTCCATCCGTGTTCAGAAAATAAAACTGACTTTGAATTGTGAGTTAGCAAAATTCCTGGTGTGAAATCCAAAGATTTAAAAACACCAATCATGATACTTTTGTCCATACTCACTGTTAATGGATACACTATTTTCAAAAAAATCTCTGAAATTGGATTTGGCATAACCTCATCATTACCTTCACCAAGGTAGTTATTCAATTTCTTCTTTTTTGCATTTTTTGAGAGTAGCAAATCTTTAGCTATATTCTTTAAGTTTTCTTTGATATTTTTTTGTGAAGTCGGTGTTTTTATTATTAATTCTTTTTCTTCTTTAGGTAATAGTAATTCTTGATCACATGATGAATCCATAGTTAGCTTGTTCGCTTGGCTCACCAATCAAAATAACTGAATCCCATCTTAGCTGCCCCCCCGTTTTTATACCCCTCTAAAAAGGAGTGGGGGGTAATTTTTTTTTTACTTATGTTATTCTTTTAACCATTCCGGTAAGTGGAGTGTAAGTCACAATCGTATCATGCAATATTAAACAATAACCTATTGTATTTGCAGGTATATTTTCTTCAAATTCAATTTCTAGTCGAATGTCTACTGCAGAAGTTTTTATAGATTCATTTTGTTTAGAACAATCAATAACCACAATCGGTGCTAAAGTTTTAAATTGTTCTGGGTTTAAAAGTGGTGTATTTATTTTGTTGTAATATGATTTCTGAAATCTTGAATACATGTCGTACAATATGCTGTACCGCTCTTTTCCAAAGGAGACATTAAGATTATCGTAGGGAAAAAATTGAGAATTTAAAAATAATTTTGCATTAACAAATTTACAAGAGTCGAATGTGCCAGCGTTTGCAGTTATGTTGTTTCTTTTGTTGGTTTGCAAAGCAAAAATAACATATCTCGGTTTTTCAAGTTGGTTGGAGGTCTTTATTTGCCACGAATGACGTTGAGTAGCTGGCATGCTGGGGTATTCATGCATTTCCCAACTTCTAAATGGTAAAACAATGTCCCTGTCCGAATTTAACTGTTTTAACAATGTTAACCTATGTTGGTCAGCCAATCGAACATGAGGAACTCTCCATACAATTTTTGAAAGAGTTAACATCCAGTCAAGTGCTGTTTCAGTTACTCCAGCTTTTTCAACAATAATGTCATAATTTGTAGAAGTCCTTAATAATACCAATTCCTGTTTTACGTTCATGACAATTCTTTGGTAGTCTTCAGCAAATCCCAATAACAATCTTAAAGGGATACAAAAGTCAAAGTGGCCTTCTTTGTCCGGTGTTATTGTTTCTTTTCCAGGAAATACCCAGCCAGCTGTCTGAAGTACATTACTTTCCGTTGGTGATATTGATAATAAACCTTTTATTGTGCTAGTTATTCCAACTTTTTTAACAGAGTCCACTGTAACACCTGAGATTTCATATCGAATCTCTTCAAACAAGTATGCCATAGGATTGTTAATAAATGGAACTGTGGTGCCAGCTGTTTTATTTTTCTTAAACACTTGACCCTCGATATATAAGTAACTTTCGCATGGCAATGTGTAAGCATCTTGTTGTTGTATTGGAATACGTATTTCATCATTGTTTTCTAATTTCGACGAAGTGTAAGGGTTGTGCGTGTGATATTCCTTTTCCCACAGAGTTTCGTCGAAAACCGGCCCGTTTCTTATATCTAGTATATCCATTTTGTTGAATGTCAAATCCAAGCTGTTTTAAAAATTCTATGTTATCGCTTGTTAACTGGTCAGCGAATGAACACGAAGTGAGTTGCTCTCCGTCTGAATCCTTATTAATAAATGACAAACCCATATTACCTTTTTTAATTACTAGATTTAATATGAATCCTTACGGTTATAGTTTCACCTCGAAAATCAACTTGATTACCGTCTTGATCTAATACATTCAGTACTATGTCTGATATGTGACTGGTGCTAAGCGGTAGGTACACGAGGTTATGAGGCTTTTCAACAATTTTAAAGCCGGGTTCAACAGTTGGATAGAATGAGTGTAAAATATGTTTATTCACACCATTTAGATAAGAACCTTGAATTATATTGCAACTTATATTAATCACATTCACTTGAATTATATTCACAGTGTTAACACCTATATGTGTTACATTTGGTTCCAATACCTTTGCTGATGTTGGAAACCCTAAAAGTGAACCTATTGAATTGGGCTTTGAAAAATCGATGTAATATTTACTTGTTATTTCAGCTTTAAGCAAACTGTTGTTTGCTTCTATTTTGATGTTTTTTTCTCCAAGATTCTTTTGTAAAACTTTATTGATGTCATCAATTTCATAAGCACCTGTGCTCAGACTTATAACATGATCATCAATTAAATTACCTTTGTCATCTTTACTCTTGTAATAGTAAATTTTGTTGTTTAATCCTTCACTTACATTCGGTATTGAATTGAATGTGGTAAAATCTAACAAAGCTGCTTCCCATTCTTTACTTTCTGAAAGTCGTAATGCTGGAAAGAGGGTTGTTTCTAAAATAGAAGACTTACTGTTTAATGTAACTGTGTAAGAAGACATCTTAATAGCTACTGGCGCTGCTAGCTAAGAAGTCTAAACATAAATGACCGCACACGTCTGTATTCCAATCTTGTACTCGGGTGATGTTATACATAATTTTTCGTGAGTTTTTAAAATATTTCATTAATTCGAGAGGTGGTGGTATATTTCCAAAGCTATCAAAATAGAATACTGTATTATGGAGTTTTTTATAACAGACCCAATGTGTTCCAGGCCCACTGGTTTTGTCCAAGTTAACTATTGCTGTTTCATTTTTCCATATTGATTTCGGTAAATCATCCAACATAAAAACTCCTCTGAAAAAGGGTATTTTCAAACATGTTGCATATTTCAATAATTCATTGTTTGTTAAAGCTTTGTTTGGAATAATTAATTTATGCTGTTTATTTAATACGCACGTCGGTATGGTCTCAGATACAACCCTTTTCCCGATCTTATCATTGACCACAGGTTTGAATTTTTTTTTTATTATTCCTATTTCTGCGTCTTTTGATGTTGCCACCTCTTTTTTTATTTTGGTTGCGCTTTCTATTTCTTCTCCTTCTCCTACTTCCACCACCGATAGCTGTCTTAGCTTTCATTGCTGCAGTTACTGCTAGTGCTGCAGCCCTTTCACCAATGCTAGCGTCACTTGATTTAACTCTTTGCCACGCTTTTTCCGCTAATGCTCTATCCGCGATAGATCTATGCTCAGAATCACTATACTTCGAATAGCTTATGTCGTGTTCCTTACAGGCTTCGTCTAACTTATTTATACCACGGTCTCCTCGTGCTAGACGTGCTTTTAGCCTAGTCCCAGGACCACAATACTGATACCCTCCAGGCACGTGCAATTCTATTGGTAGATGGTCTATAGCAGTATTAACTATATCTGCAATTGGTATTTTCTTAATTGCAGAAGTTACAAAGGATTGTAAGCCACCTCCGTGCCTCACGAACGTCTGCTTGCGACTGACCTCTGTAGTACCATTCATTGTTATTTAAAAGATTAACTCGTTTTCATGTGTTTACACTGAACAATAATCACATACTGAAATTTAGTTCTCCTTTTCTTACAGTATATACCCTGATTTTCTTAATTCGTCAGTTAATGCAATAATTTCATTATCAACTCCTGAGTGTCCAGCTTCTTTGGCTTCGTATAACAAACGCATTCTATTTACTAGTTTGTTTACATCATTATAATATATGATATTAGTATCATACGCACTTCTCATTTTTAATCCTTGCCCCATTGGTGAAGATGAAGTCAGGCTATACTTTCTGGTAGGAAATAATTTAGAAACAATCTTTTTATATTTTATAGATGTGTTTTTGTGTACTGGTAATGAGTCCATGTAGTTCTTTTTATGAGCATTTGTAGCTAATAAAATATTTTTATATGTTTGCAAGTCTTTAGTCGTGTACTTTTTAGGGTCAGAAGTAAATATTAATTCAAACAAACCAGGGGTGCCTTTAAACATTTTATTGTCTATTTGCAAATTATCCGATTCATCAATAGTTAATTTACTGTTTCCAATCATTAGTCCTTCGTCTTCTAATCTTGCACCAAAAACATGATATTTTCGTTTTGGTGCAGAAGAATGCAACATTTTTAAAACATACTTCCGAGTTAATAAACCTTTTTCTCTTATATCGCGACCGATAAGGCTCAATCTGGAAGGGGTATGTGGTTGTACTAAACTAGTTTCTGCTTCTGTTTCCATACCCTCAGACAATTCCTCGTTTTCGCTTTCTATTTCCTCTTCCTCACCTTCATCATCATCATCATCTTCTTCTTCTTCCTTTACATAATTTGATTTAGCTTTTGGTAAAAGCTCTTTCCTTTCAATATCTGAAGCCGTCAGCTTTTTACTTATTTCTTGTAATGGACCTACGACTGGTTTGAAAGTCGACTCCAAGTACGCTTCTTGTTCAGAAATATTAGATTTCAATGCTTGCGTTTTTCTTTTTATCGAATCACTGAGCTCCTTTATTTGTTTAGTCAACCGTTCTTGCTTTTCCATCTTGAATGGTCAACAGTCAAACTAATAATGAAACGGGTATTATATTATCAAGTTAATATTACATACTTATCAAAACCAACCCGATATCGACCGTTATTAATTGAATCATCTTTGACAATGACAAAAAACCCGTATTTGTCTTGCCATGCTTTATTGCAAAGATTTCTCCAATCATTGAAAGTCATATCACTTCCCACGTGATCATTATAAATATGTTTTAAGTTTGTTTCATCTTGTTTAAACAGTATCATAAGATTTACATTATCCCTAATTAATTGTTTTGGAATTTTACTGTAGGTTTGTCCAATGTAAATGGAATCAATGTTATTATGTCTACCCATAGTGAAATACTTTTGAACCATGTTCTGATTTTCGGTAGATACATCGTCAAATATAAAAATCGAGTAAGGTTTTGCATTTTGAGGTTCAATTATATCTTCGTTGGCTGTATACTTGAACAGTGATATCTCATTTGTATCTAGTAGAACCTTTTCCATCAATTGGTACTTTGGTTGGTTTAAAGACTTTGAAAATATGTAAACGTTTTTAAAATGCAATCCATTTGAGTTTGTCAACATGTTAAATACTAAATTAGTTTTGCCACAATTGGAAGGGCCACTAATAATGCAACGTATACTGTCGGGTAGTAGTGTTCCATGTTTACTTTTACTACCGGTGACACCATCGACAGTTAATCCATCGATGTTATGTACGGGTAATTTATTTTCTTGCGAAATTATTTTCATATTAATATTTTTACTTCCATGTTATTCACAGAGAAGGCAATGAAGTAATGCTGTTCCAGATTACAAGACATCGCTTTTATTTACCCAACTGTCTTCTGATTTTTCAAAGCCTAACCAACGAACTAACAATTTATTTCCTTTTTTCTTTAGAACCTTTTCAACTAAATATACATCACCTACTTTGGATTTTAATAATTCATGACCATAGAATCCTCCGTGTAAAATTTTGCCATCTTTGTCCTTCAAAATGTAAGTTTCTGGTACAGTTGGTTGTACTCTATAAACAGTAAACACCTCATTAGTCCAATTAGGTAAATATTTCTTGCTGAATATATTTTTTGTTTTACTAATGCGAACACTATCACTGATAAAAAATCTATGCGGTTGTCTTCTTTCACTTTTTGGTAAAGTTGCTTTTCGAATTCTTTCCCTTACAACATGTTCGTTTGCTCGGTTTACTTGTATTGGTTTCATACCGATAGTTCTATGAACTTTATTGTTGTATTCATTTATTAGGTCTTTTAAAATGTCATGCCATTTGTAAGTACCACGCAGTGAAAATGTTTTGTACATAGATGCTTTTAATGTGCGATTAAATCGTTCAATTATAGCCGCCTTCATGTCACTATACGTTGAATAATGGTTAATGTTAAATTTTTTCATTAACTTCTCAAACTCAGAGTTGTAAAATTCCTTGCCCATATCAGTTTGCAAATGTTTTACAGTATTTCGAAGGTTTGTCAAATAATTTTCCATTGCCTTCGTAACAGATTTGGCAGTTTTGTTCTTTAATGGATATGCATTAGCAACTTTTGTGAAGCAATTTATAACTGTCAGTATGTACTTGTATCCTTTATTTATTCGGTTGTATGGTATCATTTCAACCAGATCCGCTTGATGTAAATCATTTATATTTTTAACAACTGTACTCCGTCTAGGGAACAATCTTCTCGCTGGACGGTGCAACTCTTTAATTATTTCCTTTTTCGTTCCCATCGAGAAAACAATCTCATCACTTACGTTAAGTCTGAAAGTTTACTGTTAAGTGATTTATTTTGTTGTAATTCAGCTTATATATTTATGTCAATTCTCGTACTAATAACAATACTCATCCAATTAGTAGATCATGGCCACGACGTACTTATACAAAAATAAATTACAAAAAACACTATTTTCTTTTTCTTATATACATTTCATATTTACATTTTTTTAATTTACAATACCAATAATTTAATCTTCTAAAATGTAATGTCCATATGGCAAAGTATGTATTCCATCATCTAACACTTTTCTTTTATCGTCATTCGATGTTAAGCATGTCTTCTTTTCAGTAATACTAAATAATTTGTGGTTAAAACTTCTGATTGTGTTGTATGTTGCCGAATAAGTTTTGTTTTCAAACAAACATTTTTTGTAATCTTCAAACATAATGTGTTTTTTAATATATGTAGATTTTATTCCTTTAGCTTTTTTGACAATTACATCGTTTCCATTGTCAGATGATGCCAGTTTTATTGCATACATTTTAGGCATCAACGCAACTACTTCAGCAATTGGAGTTCCACAACATTCATCTTTGAATTTGCCTAGAACCTTTTTATTTACACCGTAGTCGTATGAAGGATGATTGGCTGGGTAATCTGACAAATCGAAATCATTCTTATAGGGAAAACATTTTAAGTCTGCATACATATCATTAGTTTTAATGTAGTAAAGTAGAGCGTCCGTGTCCATGTAGCAAATGCCAATGTTTGGTCTTCCATAATAGCTTACCATCTTGTTGTAATGGAAATCATACATAAGAGTTTTCGATATATCTAAAATGGACATTCCCACATACAAAGGTCTATTCATTTTAATTACAGTCTTCTCCATGCTAACGGCTACTAAATTTTTATTTATAACTATGCTAGTTTGAAAATTTGGTTTTTGTACTAGTTTTATTAACTTTTTTGGATCAGTCACCAATT
Organism: Stictocephala bisonia; assembly: GCA_035578905.1. Lineage (NCBI taxonomy): Eukaryota > Metazoa > Arthropoda > Insecta > Hemiptera > Membracidae > Stictocephala > Stictocephala bisonia. The sequence continues at coordinate 54,038 of JAQJVL010002089.1, forward strand.
GTACATTTTTATGTTTCCTTTGATTTTCTAAACATTTTCCAAATATGCTGTTGTTTATTAGTTTGAAGAAATCTTTTTTAAACGCCGTTGTAGCATTAGTTCTTCTTATGGTATTAGCAGTTATATAAGGTTCAAGCCAACATGATTGAGAAAATTCCAATGCACGGTGTACTTTGCTAATTTTAAGACCTAATTGTAATGCTTGTTGAACTGTCCAAAAGTGTGCTATATATCTAGTTTTGTTTTCCAACGTCATCATAAGTTTATTGAATTTACCTTCAGGTGGTTTCATTGTGTGGGGTAACAATGGCAGATCGTAATGATGATCATGTAAATCCAATGGATAAATAAAATCACAATCTAAAATATATCCTTTGTCTCCGTGTTGGGGAGCTTGTAAAATATCTCTTATATCTTTAGGGTTTACCCATTTAAAGTTTCCGTAAGGTAGTGGCTTTGTCATTGCCCAACCATATTGATTGTTGCTATCAAAGTAGCCAAGATAAATACTTTCTTTTTCCACATTGTAATCTGGGAGATATTTGTTGTTTGCTTTAACGTATCGGGTAACAGACTGCGTTAAACCTCCTCTTATTCCACTTTCCACCATTAAAATCATGTCTATGTCAGTTAGAAGATGCAATTTACATTTGGTTTCCTTCAACATGGCTTGCCAAGCAAAACCTGGCGATGTGTAGGAGTGCAAAGGATCCAGTCCGTATGATGACAAACAAGTGTTACGAAACTCTTCCATAATATCTGTGAGCAGTGTGACATCTAGTTTTACGTAGAAATCGCTGTAATCCCCTAAACTTTTTATTTCTAGTTCTGACCAGACTTTACGTGCATGGTTGTAATCTTCTTCTGCTACTTCACTTTCAGTTAACTTGCTATAAAATGCTTCACGTGCTGGTAATTGAGTTTCCAAAAAACGAGCAGCACTGTCAATATAATCGTACGGAAAAACTCCTTTTCGTAAAACCAAGTCCAATTTACCATTATCTACAATTTTTTTAGTTTCTATTAACTCGTCTGTTGATAAGTTAGCTGACAAAGTCATAAGACTTGAAGGTAGAAATCGAAATGAATCTAAAAATCTTAATTTAATTTTGTTGACCTTTTTGGAAAAACTGATGAATTTTTCAGTTGTTGTAGCAAGAACATCAATCTTCCCTTGATCTCGCCCCAACTCAGGAATGATGAAATGAGCATCGTAGTTGCTAAGGTTATGAAAAATTATAGGTACAAATTGAGGCAATTTAAAGTTTAGGTTACAACTATTGCATGCAGGCCCTCGATATTTGCCTGTCAGATGATCATGATCACGTACTTTTATATTGTCATTTGTAAAATGTGATTCACAAATGTAACAGGTATTTGCTAAATTGTGGTAATCATTTTCTCTGTCAGTCAACTGGAATATAGGCACTTTGTAACTGTACAACAATTCTACTTTTTGCGCAATATCATACAAATGATTCAAAAATACTTTTGCGACATTATCTCCTCTATAAACAACAGGTTTCGATGACAATCCAAAATTGTTGAGATGATCTTCGCTTAAGTATGATTTCATTAGTAGACAATAACTGTTTGGTTGATGATTTTGGTACTTAATTCTTGAGGTTTGTTCTCCATCTAATACATTTATGGGGATTAATGATGCTTCCATGTCAGCATAAACAACTATTGGCACTCGATATTGATGAGCGATTTGTTTAAATTTTAAAATTGCATTTGAAGGTTTTGGTAGTATAGTCCTAACAGGAGTTTGTTTGCCGCAAAAAACTAAATGCTCAACCAACCATTTATTACCACCCTTAAGAGCCATCTTATTAATATATGCAAAACATCTTTTGCACACTGTAATTGCACCACAATGATATTTTGTAACTTGACTACGAACTAGTTTATTGAAATCTTTAATAAAAACATAATGCGATTTGTCTCCTTTTTTTATTAACAACAAATCCGTGTGATCATTTTTTTCTTCTTTGACAATTTTCAAAGGATATACATTGTTTGAATTATCCAATCCAAAAACATTTACACTCACTTGCACATTTCTTTTTTCAAAATTGGCAATATCTTTTACAGAAACTGGGTATTGAAGACCAGAAAAATCATATTTGTTTTTGTATTGGTTATATTTAGCACAACTAGCTCGTTGTGGGTTAAGCCCGTTTTGTACAAATTTACATACCATTGCATATTTGAAACATTCATTATTTAAATTTTTTACATTAATACAAGATTTGGTGTTTTGGATTTTTTTCGGCAAAGGAATAAAAGTAGAACCTCTATTTCCATATCCATGTTTATGCACTCTTACATCTAAACCAATTACATGTAACAATGACCAACCACTTCCTAGTCCTTCATGCTCAATGATTTTAGATACTATTTCTTGAAAACACTCTTGTATATGATCTTTTATGTTTGACTCCATAACTATTTGTCGATTCTTTGTTACAAAACTTCTTAAAGATGTTACTTCTTGCACATTAATAAACATAGTGTCAAGTACAAAGCCAAACTTGATAAGATGCAAGCGATCCAATTCGCGTTTTAACACTCTTTCAATTTCTTCTTGTGTTGCATTAAAGAAATTATTTAAATTATAATTGTGCGTATTTTTTATAGTGTAATGTCTAACTACTTTTCCTTCTAATGCTTCTGCGGAAACCTTGCATTCATATGAGCTACTTGTTGATGGGACATAATATGTACACTGTTGATTTCTTGGAGTTGAAGGTGCTGCATATTGAATAACACTTGGTCTTCCATATTGAGGAATTATACATTCATATGTGCTACTTGTTGTTGGTTGATAATATGTACACTGTTGCTGAGTAGACCTGTGTTCTTGTTGCTGTTGATTTCTTGGAAGCGAAACTGCTGCATATTGAGTCACATCTGATCTTCCACATTGAGAGTTGTCATGAAACAATTCCTTATGCGCCACTAAAAGCCATTCATCGTGAAAGTTCTCACCACAAAATGAGCAAACATAATCCATTGTGCGGAGAAGCACACGTTGCTGTGAAGTCTTACACTGGACTGAGACAGACACGGATCAAGCAGCTGGTTTTGTTAGCACAAAATATAATTTGCATTAATAACGTATGAACTATAAGACATATGTGGAGGATAACCACTTTCGTTAGCAAAATATTAATTTGTTCTGAAACAAAAACATAAATACACGCAAGCCCCTTTAAGGAACACATTCACCGTTGACGCTTACCATTGCAACAATGCCTCCATTAAATGGTTTGGAACGACTAAGTGATAGCTTCTTCCAAAACATCATGGAAGAAGTTAATAGTTCTGATGGGGAAGAAGTAACGTCAACAATCTCACCATCGCCTGAAACCAGCCCAGGAGGTGAAGCAGCAGAAACTCCACCAGGCAGATTTCTGGACGAAATTTTTGAAGTAAGAAGAGACAGAGTGAGAAGGCAATTATTTCCCCCCACCGATGAGGAGGAAGAATAACAGGCTGAAGAGAAATAAACGATTATAACCTTTTATCCTAAAAAAAAAAAGAAAAAAATAAAAAAAATAAAAAACAAATCAGAAGCAAACACACTTAATGTAATTGCTGTACTTACTGTAACTCTTTAATAACTTTAAAAAGTGGATAAATAATTATTTCATTTTTGTCTGCTCAGAACCATGAAAACTATACGACTATTATAAAAATGTAATTTTTTATATTCCCGCTAGGATGAAACATCAAGAACTATTTTGTAATTGTAAACATGCATGTGTGGAACCCTTAAATACACACTACTTACATTTTACTAATATAATCCAACATTGTAATCGTAACGTTCCTATGTAAGTATTTAATTGTTACATTAAAGAGTATTTTTATAAAGATAATTATTTTAAAGTTAAGCGAAAACACATTTTTGTAAACCACTTTTATAATGTCAGTCCGGGGTATAAAACAAGTGCATTTTATTATTAACTCATTACTTTTGTAACATGGCTTTTCTTAATACATTTGTCAATCTCTGCAGAAACTTATTTTGAAACAATATTAAAAGAGAATAACGAAGTGGACTTTGAAAATGAAAAAGAGGAAATACAGCAATCAAAAAATACAACTCATTATTAAAAAACAGCATAAGGGCAGTTTTTGGCTGAAATACAACCATTTATTTAAAGATACAGAGTTAGAAGACGTTTGTTTGTTGAAGAAGACAACAAAAAAAGCTGATAATTAAATTTTAATAAAATTATTTTACCTTTATAACATTAAAATAAATAAATAAAAAAATTAAAAATTGACATGATATATGCGGACAAAGAATGTAGTCGACAAGTTATAAAAAATTCAAACCACGTAGAGTCAATAGAATATTTTAGCTTATTATTGTAGATTACACAACTGTGTCAGAAGTGGCGTCAAAATTAGCTAATACTGATAAACAGTTTACAATTTTATTTAAAGAATGTCTGACGCAAACCTTTGATTCGTTTTAATCTTATACTAGTTAGAGCTTTTATGTCAATTTGTGACTTTATATATATACAAAGACTACAATTAGATAGCTAATATTTCTTATACTTATTTAAAGAAGTTAATTATATTTATTATGATAGGATAATTAATGTATTTCGGTCAAGGACAAAGATGATTAAGCGGAAATTTGGTTGGTTTTAAAAACCAACCAAATTTCCTAAAGTTGTATGCTGGAAGATCAAGAAAAGTTAAACAGTCCAGGTAATTATTTCAGTTATTTTAAGGTTCAATAGTTATTGTCACGGTCACATAGCAAATTCCTGGTTGAAGAAATAATGGTCTTGGAGCAATCAAGTAGTGCAAACTATAATCCTGCTCAACATAAACTCCATTACTGCTGCGTTTAAACAGAACGACTTTGATATTTTTCCTTGTATATTTTCCGCAAAGTGATCCCCATAATTTTCTAAACTCTCTCAAAGTTTCTAAACTGTTGATCATTCTTTTTATAATTATGATTCCTATACCAAGAGGTTTAATATTGCTCGAGCTAACACAAGACATGTTGTTTGTTGACATTACTACAGCATACTGAATTGTTTTATAACAAAATACGTTTTTATATAGTCTGTTAACTGTAATTAGTAATTATATCTCCCACTTACTGTTATTCATTTTACAAAAGTTATAGAAGTGAATTTACATTTCTAAATAGGACATGATATTTACGAATAAAACACAATGTTCCACATATTTCTTTGTATGGCTTGAACTGGTACAGCTTCCGTAGAAATCCGACAGAAAGCGTTACGATGTTCAATTACGTCGGTCTATAGTCCGTCGGTAGACCTGGTTTCTAAGCAACTTTTGAAAATAGGTTGCATTCTTTAATGAAGCAAGGATGAAATCCTGTTTTTGTACCCGACAGATCACCTTGCTGCGATTTTAGTTTGAGCTTTGAGTTAGATTAAAACGTATCGTAATGTTAGTATGTCGTTTAAATAACATGTCTATTCTTTTTAAAGTTCTAGATTAAAATATGCGAACATCATTCGATAATTAAGAGTAAATTTCGATTATTATCAGTTTACTAAAAAAAGTTAGAAAGTGTTTGTCATTGTATTTTAAAGTGTGGTTAATCAATAAGGAATTCTACTACAGGTACATATATATTACACAATAAACCATATATAAGAAAAAAGTCTGCATCATAATTAGCAAATAAAAATGTTGTTAATTTTTAATTTGATCTAAAACCCTAGTTAGTGAGTAATTACATTAAGTAAGAATATAAAAATTTAATGAGTGTGCAGGCTTTGTTAGTAAAGAAGCATAGCTGTTCTTTAAAGAAATTGTACTTTGTAGCCGCAACATTTATAGCATTACAATAGCAGTTTCGACTTCATTTAGTCTCATCAGGTATACGTAATTTGGAAATCATATATATTTATTATAATCAAATAAATATGATTTACAAATAGTATACGACCGCTTTGTTTGTTTACCAATAATAAATTTGTTTTCTGTTAATATTTCGAAATATAAATTTTAAGCGGTCTTTCTTACGTTTAATTATTCCATGCAAATTTTTTAGCAGCCACGTTAAAATTCAATTTTATTTTATCCATTTTTTCAATCATCATTTTTTGAGGAACTTTAACTTTGATTTTTTTTTTCGTTTCTTCAACTTCGAAAAGAACAATGTTGGATTGTAATATTTCTTAAAAAATGTAGCTGCACTTTTTGTTTAATTTATTAATTCTTATTGGTTTTTTAGCTTTTACGCACAGTTGCATATTTTTTTGTAGCAAGAAGTTAATTTTTTTTTCTAATTTTATCTGTTTGTTTTCGAGTTCTTCAATTTTTTGTATGTAACATTTGGTTTGATTATCCGGTTGTTTTATTTTTATTGGAGAAGATTTGGAAGTGTGTGCATGACAAAAATGACTATTTTTAGCCACTATGGACGTACACTGCTTTCCTTTATTAGAACCCTTTACTAAAATAAATTTGCATATTTGTTTTGGTCGATTTTTTTGTTTTGTCTTGTTTGTTGGAAGATCTGGAAGGTATTTAGTTTTAGTACAATTTTGTGAAGGGTGATTTTTTTTGAAATTTTCATATATTTTATCGTTTTATGTTTGTATTTTTTGGTCTTCAGAGTCTAGATTAATTTCTTTTACTAGTGAAGCTAACTTATCATCTTTATTTTCTTTCGATTCGGCTTCTATTTCTAGTAGTTTTTTTCGGGGTCGGCCCAATTTAAAGACATTAAAACAACTTCTTCTTTCCTTGGCGGTGTTTTAATCGGTGACACTAGATTTATGACAGGCATAGAGTAAAAAAGCTTAGCTTCGTCCAAAGACATAATGTAATACTTATATAAGTTTAATAAATTTAAAAAGATGTAAAAATTTAGGTGTAGTAAAAGAAATTTGCTGAATTGATATTTAAAATTATTTTAACAGATAAATACAAATTCTAAATAAAACTTTTAAAACTAGCGATGATAAAAAACACAAAGAACTAAAGTTTTATAGCAAAGAGAACCACTGTCTTGTGTAGAGTACAAAAGCAAAGTGATTACAAATTTCAAAATGATGCTCCCTTTTATACCATTTAATTAATGTTAAGTAGTGCAAATTTTGCACTTGCATGACAAAGTTGAGTATTTGCAGCTGTTTTCCTTGTAAAATGAACAAAGTCATTTACATAAATTCAAGGTCAAGTAGTAATTAAAATTTTTTTAGCCGTCTTGTTTTGTCGATAGACATTATTTTCATATCAGGCCATAAATATGAAAACATTGCCAAAACAAAACAAGGCGGCTATTTCTTTTTATTTAAAGTGTTGTATTGTACAAAATGTGACAAAAAAGTTGAAAATGTGACTGTAGTCTTGTTAATATTGAAATTTGACTGGTTTTTCAATATCCCACTTTATTATAACCTAAGTGGGAGCAGGTAACATAGCAAGTTAATCACTAACAAGTACGTATATTATTCAAAGTATTTTTTTCTAATATCGTTAAGACATTTGTAAATTGTTATTGACTGACGCGCTTTTATTTAATACTCAGCAAAAAACTGTATTGTATGTAGTGTATAATTTTTATATTATCACCTGCTTAGCAAAGAAATACATTGTTGCTTTAGCTAAGCAACAATGTACAATCTTTACTTGTAAATTAAAATATAAAGTATATGATAAAGGCAATAAACCTATATCAGATAGCTAAATATAATTATACATTGAGGTATAATAATGTTATGTACAGTGTCGTATATGTTATAACAAGAAAAATGTATAAATGTTCTGCTAACAAAAAATTGAGAACGCGTAAGGAAACGTTCTGCGAATTCTTAAATTAGCAGTGAAAACACAGACATCAATCTGTATTTTATGTGTTTTTGTCGGGTGATGTGTTTATTTTTATCGAAGTTTTTATTACTATTATTGTGTAATATGTTTATTTATTACTAATAATTATTATTAAATAATCTTTTTGTAAAAAACTGTACATATTCAAATATTTAAATTTATTTAACTCAAGATGTTTCAAGAAGTTTTTGAGGATGGGAAAAATTCTCAATTCATGTGAGTTATATTTCCACAAATTCCATCAATATCTTATTCAATGAAACAACTTTTGTTAAATTTCTATATTTTGATATGCACTTTTGCATAATAAGCTGAAGTGAACAAAATTAATAATAAAACTGTGCTCCTGAAAAATACATTTTTATTAATATATAATAAAAGGTATATATCAAAATAAACTAATTTATTTAACTCAAGGTGTTTCAAGAAGTTTTTGAGGATGGGAAAAATTCTCAATTCATGTGAGTTATATTTCCACAAATTCCATCAATATCTTATTCAATGAAACAACTTTTGTTAAATTTCTATATTTTGATATGCACTTTTGCACAATAAGCTGAAATGAACAAAATTAATAATAAAACTGTGCTCCTGAAAAATACATTTTTATTAATATATAATAAAAGGTATATATCAAAATAAACTTATTTATTTAACTCAAGGTGTTTCAAGAAGTTTTTGAGGATGGGAAAAATTCTCAATTCATGTGAGTTATATTTCCACAAATTCCATCAATATCTTATTCAATGAAACAACTTTTGTTAAATTTCTATATTTTGATATGCACTTTTGCACAATAAGCTGAAATGAACAAAATTAATAATAAAACTGTGCTCCTGACAAATACATTTTTATTAATATATAATAAAAGGTATATATCAAAATAAACTAATTTATTTAACTCAAGGTGTTTTAAGAAGTTTTTGAGGACGGGAAAAATTCTCAATTCATGTGAGTTAAATTTCCACAGATACCATCAATGTCTTATTTACTAAAACAACTTTTGTTAAATAAATTTTCTATACTTAGATATACACTTTTGTAAAATATCCTGAAAAAACATATTTAATAATAAAACTCTGCTTGAATAAAAGAATGTTATTTTAGAAAAGATCTAAGAAGAAATAAATACTACTACACCAAAGGTTAGTGTTTAATGCATGCACAAAGAACAAGATGCAATACGGTATAGTGACCTCTACAAGGGAAGGGAAAGGAATGGATAACCGTAAAGACATGTGGGCTCTATTTATCACTTCATTCGTCAAAATAATTTTGTAAAACAAAAATTTAGGAAAGGAAGAGACAGATGTTCTTTACTAAAAGGAGTTGAGTTTAAAATTAATTTACAAAAGACAGTTAGTAGAAAACAAATTTTAAATTCAACAAGAGGGTGAATGTATAATTACAGTTATTTGCACACTGATCGTCATTTATTAAAATTCAAACTGAAAGCGGGCTATTTCAAACATCTGTTCGCCATCAAGGTAACGGACTACTAAAAACAGCTGTTTGTGAACCAAATGTTGTACAGTTTTAAAATACTTTTTATTTTTCAATAATACTATCTATAAAACATGTTTGTTTTTAATAATATTTTAAAGTATTTGTTTTTAAACTGGATGTTGTATTATGTTGGAGTGTATTAATTCCTTTAGTTTAATTTAAACATTGACTTAAAATAATACACTGAAAGTAACAACAATAGAATTCAAAATAGTAATATGCTTCAAAAACTATTAATTGAGAGTGTAATAATCCTAGTAGAGTCAAACAATATAGCAATGATTAGAATTTTTTAATCAATAATACATTTTAGAAAAACAGATAAGTGATTGTCAAATCGGTTGGAGGGGGTTATTAAAATTTATAAAGAAACAACGGTTTTAACAGATGGTTCCTTGCTAAATTTAATTTTTTAAATTTATTAGAGTCAGGTTTTATTTAACTAGATGTAACACATATGTTGCCCTCATTCTATCGCTAGCTTGCTATCTAGCATGAGCTAACAATTCATTTTACCGTTTATCGGTTTTTGAAAATATACATAATTAACTAAACATTACTCCACTTTAGAAAAATACAATGTCATCTACAATTTTAAACAATTAGTTAAACAAATACAATTTAAACAAAGATGAAAAAACACTATCTAACAAAATTAAAATGTAATATTAAAAACAAATTAAACCATATACAAACGAAACCTACATTTACAATTTAGGTTTAAAATTAATTTGGACTACTGACAGGTGATTGCAACCGGATAGTCATTAAAATTAAACGAGGAACAACCGGAAGACTCGACGCTGCTCAAAAGATAGTCTTGTTTTCTTATCAAACCATCAGAAGCAGGTGCTTGCTCACTTCACAAACTTTATTAAAAATTTATTGCGTGTTATAAAACTGTTTGTACGGGTCGGGACAAACTTATTCCACTGCAAAGCCTCTTCCGAAACAGTTAACAAAATTATTATGGATAATGATCAACACTTTAATATTACTTCAACTACAGCGCCTCACACTTTTCCAGAAGAACAAATAGACAGAAATCAACCGATTCAAGAAAGCATTGTAACAACAAATTCAAATTTAATTCTCTTTCGTATTAATCAAATTGAACAAAATCGAAGAAGGCGGCATCAACACTTTAATATTACTTCAACTACAGCGCCTCACACTTTTCCAGAAGAACAAATAGACAGAAATCAACCGATTCAAGAAAGCATTGTAACAACAAATTCAAATTTAATTCTCTTTCGTATTAATCAAATTGAACAAAATCGAAGAAGGCAGCAAGAAACTTTATTATCTAATGAACGGAGAATTCAAGAAGCATTGGCATTAAGAAGAATGAACCATCCATCTTAGAAAAAAAAATTTACTTTTAACCCTACCAGTACCAACGACGTCTCAGGCGTCGATCGGCACCTGCTTGCCGATACCGTCGACGCCTCTGACGTCGATGTGCATGCCTTTCGTAATTTGCCGTTATTGAGTCATCTATTGGTATGGAACGGTTGTTATAGTACTCAAAATGTGCAGAAAGAAGCATACTTTAATTTGGTACTCTATGACAACAATTTGAGTGAAGTAGCTATTTTTTTTCTTTGCTACAACATCAACAGTATTTTTCGTCAGCTGATTTGTGTTATTGTTTGTGTTTACTGCTTGCAATATTTTGAGAATATTCATTGAATAAAGTATATCATATTATACGTATTTTTGAAGTAGATAAACTGTTCTATAGAAAAAACATATCGATTACCATGGAAACATTTGTTTATTATCACATTTCAGGGGTAAAACGAAAAAAAAAATTAAAAAATTTTGCAATTTTTGTCTTTTTTATTTTTGTTTAATTTTGAACAGTTAAAAAAATGTGATGTTATTTTATATTTATTTCTCGTTAAATTCTGAAAATAATGATATATAACAACATATAGTTTGATATTTATTAGTAGGTGAAAAAAAAATAATCCCAAGACTTACAAAGTGACACAAATCTGGTGTGTATTGCTGGTAAAACCAGACAGTACAGCTAGGGTTAAGAACTTCTTTTTTATTTTTAATTTGTAAAAATAACTAAATTATTTGTATTTAACAAAACATTTTAAATAAACTTTTAATATATTTAAAAATTATTTTTAAATGTGTTTGTTACAAATATTTATATTTAATTAATAAAAAAAATTGCAAATAATATTTTTAATATTTATTGTAGTAGTGGCAGACCAGGCACTCTGGCACAGAATTTAGAAATACATGTTAAGCATTTTTGTTTGTAAATAATTATTGTACATAATTTTAGTATGTAAATAATAGTTTAAAATTAAATTGTAAATAACATTTTCAATAAAAAATAAAATAAAAAAATAAAGAAAATAAAAAAAACTAATTAATTTTTATTATTAATAATTTTTATTATTAATAATAAAAATTAATTAGATTTTTTTTAAACTTTCAAATGACCTTGAAAACAATGACGTCATATGTATGACGTCACTTCATGGTTGGCTGATTATGACGTCACTTTATGCTCGGCTGATTATGACGTCACTTCCGGGTCATGCTCAACAGAGCGTGTAATTTATTCACTGTGCCAGAGTTCCTGGTCTGCCACTACTTATTTGCTTGTATTACCCTGACAAACAATCCTCTAAAATATATGACAGTCGAAGCTGGACATCCTGTATAGTAATCCGATTTAGAGTCTCTATTTTGCATCCACACACTTACGTTTATTTATCGAATTTAAAATGTAATCTGGGTCCCTTATTGACATTTGCCTCGGCTTCCTGGGGTCTACTATTTCCGGAAGCAAACAATTAACGTAAAACTTTGTAAGTTTTTCTTCCATATGAGTCTTCCAAAATGTGTCATCTTTGTCCACTTTTTCTATTTTTGTGCCTTTTGGGGTCCATAAGACAAAGAAACAATATTTCCTTTCAGTGATGTGTAGCAGGCCCTGAATTTGATAAAAATAATTGTGTTTTTTGTTGATGCCAACTATTTTATTTTGTTCACTTTTCCAAAAACTACTGAATGTACCTTTTTTTTAATAATTGCTTCATCTGGTGTGAGTTGTTCACCTGATATAGGACACTTCACTTCGACCAAACCGTCTTCCCCAATCACACTATCAGGAGTTGCAGCGAGGAAAGGTATTTCTTTATCGATAAAAAGGCCACATTCCCTGATGTCCATACCACCAGTAGTTCGCAGCTCCTCCAAGGCCACAGCTTCATTTTGCCTACCGTAGCGAAGACCTGGAGTATATATCTCTTTGCTGTATGGTTGTCGAGTCACGAATTTCTGGCAACTGGTGAGAGGAAGTCTTTTGCAGACTGTGCCGAAGTTTGAAGCGGTTAGAAGGTTTCGGCGTTCTTCCCTCCATAAACTGCTTTCTCGCTGCATTCTAGTTTGAATTTCAATTTCTTTTCGTTCAACATCAGTTTTTTCAGACTCCATGAACAGGCGACATTTCTCCTTATAATCCTCTTCATCTAAATCTGGTTTCAGGGCCGATTCTCCTTAGTCATTATCAGCAATTGTATCATTTGTGACAAGCCTACATCTGCTTTTAGACATGCTTTTCCGCCTCTCAGTTCTGCTGGCAGGGCTCTTTTGGTACAGTACTTTGTGGAGTTTGTAGTGTGGTGTTCCACTGTTCCAGCTAACGACAGCAGGAGCACATCGGGCTTGGTAAGACCAGTTTTAGAGTGTAGTTTATTCGCTTCCCACCAATAAACTTTGCTACTATAGCATTGTAATGCTCAGCGTCGTTGCTAGTAACATTTTCAATGAGGTTTTTTGCATTGTCTACCAAACACCCTAAAGATCTCATAATTTTGTGATAAAGTCCACATTCTAAAATGTTGATAACTGTTCTAGTTTTATTTTGGCACTAGTTTAAATATTGGGTAACTTTAATAACCTATAAAATCGAAATTAAGGAGAATTGGAATATTTAAAAAAGCGATTTGAGTCAAAAAAGTCTTTATCTTTAAATAGATACTTCACTTATAATTTTATGACAGTAAATAAAGACAGCATCTTGGATCGCGCAAAGCTGTTTTTACGCTTCTCAGCATGGGGGTTTAGAGCCCTCTTAAGACCATATTATTGTTCTAGAAAGGTAGAGGAATCGTTCTGTGCATTAACCTGTCATGTCCCGCACTCAAAAGGCTACTAAAATCCAGGTTGAAATCTGTGTATAGAGCAAAAACAGGTCATGTTTAGTGACTTAGCGTGTTTTTGTACTAAATAGTAGGGATTTTTTTTTTTTTTCTCATGAAGATTGGCAGCAATGATGGTTGTTTACAACTTTTGATTATTTTCTCCAGCTGTTAGTTGTGTCTGTTGTGTTTGTTCACTCAGTTGGAGGTTAGTTAAGTGTTCATACGTTAAAATAATAATTAATTAATATTGTGAGTATTTTTCACTTGTGATTGGTGTTTACAATGTCTAGTAGTGAAGAAGATGAACCTGTGAGAAAAAGACAACATGGTGTTATCAATGTGAACAACTGGAAACGTAATAAGAAACGCAATGCAAGGGTCAAAAGTGAGTCGTATTTTGATGCAAAAGGCAGAGTCGTGCCGGAGAAAATTAAACCTCAGGAAATTATCTGTAATTGCAACAAAAAATGCTTCAGAAATATTACTAAGGAAGTTATTAGTAATGTATGGGACAAATTTTATTCGTTAGAAAATAAAAACGAACAGGATACCTATTTACAGGCTATTATTGAGACTAAAGAAATTACTCGTAGACGAAAAAAAAAAACGAAGTAGGCCTACCTTTACAGAATGAACAAATTGAAAATGAGATGGAGGTAAATAATGATGAAGGAAGAAATGAAGTACCGTTACAGAATATAGATGAACAAATTGAAAATGAGATGGTTTGAATTTAGTTTTAATATTGTCATACATTTTCATTACCATGTTCGAAAGAATTTTTTTGACCCCCTGATTTTTGAGTGATTCTTTGATAGCCACATGTTTACATCGAACGCTTTACTTATATCTAAGATTGCAACGGCTGCTCTTTTCTTTTTCCCTAATATAATAATCTCTTCCATGAGCTTCACATTGGTATAACAGCCGTTACCCTCTGTGAAGGCCTTCTGCCTGTGGCTTAAACTAACATTTTTCCTTATCCTAGCTTCGACAATCCCACTGAATAGTCAGCTTAAAATATTACCTATAGTTATAGGCCTCCATCCTCCCGCAGTTCCTAGATCCTTGCCTTCTTTAGGAATCATTGATGTGTTATTTACTTTCCATAGTTTTGGGTAGTATCCCATTGTCATTAATGCATTGGAGATGCCCGCCATCAGACCACAGAATCCCTCTATCCTGACCAGATCTTCTTTTCTTATCCCATCCGGCCCAAGAGCGCCGTTGGTTTCATTTTCTTGATTTTAGTTCTAATCTCGTTCGCTGTCACAGGTTGGATTCTGTAGTCCGTCTGACCCACCGGTAACTGGAGTTCGCAGAAACCCTGTGTTCCCCACAGTTCGCTGTAAGCTTTTCTTATTTCATCCAATGGGGGCGCCGTTTCTTCAGAGTCTAGAAACCCTTGGACCTGATTGTTTCTAACCAGTTCCCCTAGTTTCGAAGGACATTTCTTAAATAGTTCTTGGGCGTTTGCAAACCTTTTTCTCTTGCGGTTGCTCTTATTCCGCTTATTTATTCTCTTCGTATTTTTCCCTCCCGTTGTATTCTTATTTCTTCCATTTTTCAGCTCCTCCGTAACCCTTCCGAGGAACTTCTCAAGCCATTCCTCTTCCAGGTTCGGTGAAGCTGACCATCTTTCTTTTAGTTCTTTTGCCAGTTCGTTGCTCTGTTCCCTCGAGAGCCAATCAAGCCTAGGGTCGGACTTCCAGTCTCCTCCCATCTGCGCCCCCATCCCTTCCTCTTCGCTGCTTTGCGAGGAGGTGGAGGGGTCATCCCCTGAACCTTGGTTGTCTTCTTCCTCATCGTTGGCGTCTTCTTCCACCACCAATGGGCCAGCATTGGTGGGGATGACCCCATTTCTGCGAAGAAGAGCCACTTTGTCCCGTATCTGTTTGGAACTCTTGCCAGGCAAGAGTTCGCTTAAGAGTCTGGTATAATCCGAGTTGTCATGTCTTTCAATGAAGTAGTCTACAACCACTTTTGTTTCCTCTTCATTCTAAACTCTTGCTGCTCTTTCTTCCGCTCTTCTTCTACAGCTCACGCCCTCCTTTCCGCCGTTCTTTCGTCTGGGTGTCGGTACCTCTTGTGCTGGGAAAGACCTATTTGCGTATTAAATCCTTAACTACATGTCTTGCATGTGAACTCCCATTCCCTTTCCATAGGCCCACCACATCTCGGGATGTGGCATGCAGCAGCATGCGGTCCTCTAAACCCCCTCTTTCATCTGCTGCATTCAAATATTGCTTCTATTCCATGATGCATACTTTTGTGGTGGGCCATGAGGGATCCTGGCTTTTGAAACCATGCCCTGCACAACTGGCACTCACCCGGCCGAAATGGCATATCATATCTTACTGCCCTTAAGGTCTCCGTCGGCGAACCCCAGTCCTCGGCGAATGTTTTCCTCAACATCTGCCATAATCTGTTCTGCGGATGTTATCCTCCATCGCTCTTAAGTAGACCAGGCATTCCCTGTCGCTGGCCTTATGCTCGCCCCTTTTGTTGAATTTGCTACAGGCGGAGCAACGATACCTCCCTTCTTTGTTCGGGCAATCTTTAAAATCATGCTCTCCACTGCAGTGACTGCACCTTTGCTTCTCCTTACACTATTTTGCTACGTGTCCGTATCCCTGACACCTGTAGCGTCTTCTTCTTTGTACTGACGTCGGCGTAGTCTTTAACCTTACAGCTTGTCCACTGGATGTAGATCCTACCTGTTGCCATAAGCCAGTTTCTTACTGAGGCCGAGCATTCCGCGACCCAATGGTTGTCCCGGCCTTGCCATCCCTTTATTGTTTTTACAACATTAACCCTTTTGCCGCTGGCCGCTTAGTGCCGTTGACTAGCCTAAACCGCTGGGGCCTAAATCACTGTTTTTGTAGTGTTCTACATAAGTCATTCTAAAACCCGTTGTTTTGAGGCTAGAATAATATTTTTTTTTCGTCTTTAGACAGACTATAATATAAACGTATTTTTTTCATATTTTGAAAATTATTTTATTTAAAAAAGTACATAAAATTTGCAAACAGAAAGTAATTTTTTTTTTTAATTTGATTTGAATAAAAAATCAATGTAAGGAAAAAATATTTTATACATAAAACTTATTTTTATTTCAAAGTACATGTATAAATGAACACGTGTATAAAATTTCAAAACATTTGAATCGTATTGAACAAATAGAGATTTTATTCTGAAAACATACACAAATCTATTTATCACATAATCTTACCTTACGCTAGATTGGGCAGTGCAGAAATGATTCCCGGTCCTTTGGCAGTTGAAAACTTTATTTTATATATAGTTGGATGTTTTCTTTGCATTGTACACATAAAGTTCGTAACTTAATAACACATTAAAAATTTAAAACTAAAAAAATTTACAAGGTCACCATCGTCTGTTTAGCACCTTTGCTTAGTCAAAGACAAAGGATGAACTCCTTTATTACAGCTTTTACAAGCAAAATTAGATTTCTTCCTTATACCTCCGGAACTGGTGGTTTGAGCACTGCATACTGAGCAGTTTCGCTGTTTTTTGTCTGGTAAATGGTAAAGGGGCTCATTACCAAAACCTGCTCGTTGTACCGGCGCGGGGTCTCCAATCCATTCCTCAGTGATGGCTTCAATAATTGACACTTGAAATGCAAGTCTAGAAAGGGGCTTATCAGTGTTTAGTTTGTACAGTATGAACAGGTTTACAAGCATCCTAGAAAAAATATGAAAAGAAACTTTCACCTATAGCGAAGAGTACGCCGTTCATCCAAATAACAATAAAGCATTTGGTCTGCTGAATCGACCCCACCCATAAAAGCATTGTAGTGGCGTATCATTGTAGGCCTAATTGTTATAAACACTTTATTTCCTTTCCTTTTAGTTTTTACTTCATCACCTGCCGTACTATCTGTTGATAGGAGTAATAACTGTTTCTTTTGTGAAGCCTCTTGACGACTACCTAGCATAAGCAACGTGCCCTTACGACAATATTTTTTTTGACCAACTCCAAATCTTGTTTTCATATGTGCAGGGATGCCTTTTCTGTTTGAACGTAAAGTTCCAGTAAGGTTTGTCAATTTTGAATACAAAAACGTTGCCAGTGGTATACACGTAAAAAAATTGTCAACAAAAACATGAGACCCCTTATTCAAATAATTACACATTTGCAATAATTTTACAACAACATTGTAAGCAAGTCCATTTTGTTTATCAGAATAATCATTTCCTTTCGATCCTTTATAGCACGTAAAACCTAAACAATATATGGTCACAGCATCGCATACCATCCATAGTTTTATGCCCCACTTATGGTGGTGCTTATTGGGCAAGTATTGTATAAGCTGAGGATGGTTTTTTGTGCCTATGAGACTCTCATCTATAGAAAGTTGCTGATTAGGAGTGTAATAGTGTCTAAACATATGATTTGCATGGTCAATCAATGGGCTAAATCGCGCACAAGGGTCGTAACCTGGCTCTTTTGGATTCGGCAAATTTCTGGTGTCTAACATGTGGAAAAATTTTAAAATTGTCTGCACTCCTTTTGCTATTTTCTTCACCATTCCCTTTGTGTCTAAAACTGAGTAACATTTTGCTCTAAGGCCAGCTATTTCTTGAGGTGGCTCCCCTTTCATTTCATCTTTAAACTTGCCCAGTACCTTATTATTTTTTGAGCTGTAGCATGGATGATTGAGTGGATATTCGGACGTGTCGAACAAGTCATTGTCCTTTAATATGTCTTTATACACGTCCGATTTAGTTTGGATTGAGTAAAAAAAGCTGTCTGTGTCAGTCATACATAAACGGACGTTCTGTCCGTACTTACTGACTGTCCAGTTATAGTGAAACTCGTACATTATCAATTTGGCCAGGTCCAGAACAGTTAGGCCGACGTATATGGGTTTGTTCAACAGGATGGCAGATTTCTTTAGTGAAAGTCCTGCCAAATCTTTGTTAAATGCAAAGAAATTGGTTACTCGCGGACTGGCGGCCCATTTGATGATTTTTATCATTAATGATAAGTTTGAAATCAATTCTAGATCGGATGTTTTCTAGAGAATTTCCATAGCAGGCGTTATTCATAAGTTTAAAATATTCTTTTTCAAGAGTGTTTTTGGCATTTTTTTTCTGTGTTGAAATTTACAAATGGAGCCAGCCACGCACTTTGCCTGAAGGTAAGGACTCGGTTGATACGGATCAGTCTTAAACCCAACGCCAGATATAATTTTAAAGTTCTGTAGTGAAGGACGTATTTGTGTTTGTCCTCCACTGTGGTTAGTAGTTTCTTGACTTTTGTCGGCTTGATTTTCATTTCATCGCAGAAGCGTCTCATGTACGGTGATAGCATGTTATCTGTAACAATTTTACATTCAGGTGCAAGAGGATAATCTGAATGTAAATCATGTAAGTGTTGAGGGTACTCTAGATCAACTTCCAAAATGTAGCTAGTGTTAGCATCATCGGGTATTTTTGTTACATTCAATGAATCGAGTTCATTCTTCTCCAGCCATCTAAAGTCAGAGTGGGGAAGTGGTTGGCTCATTGCTGTTCCATATAGGTTGTTGCAATCAAGGTGCAGCAGATAGGTTGTAGGTTCCGTTGGATTGTAATCATTTAGATACTTGTTATTAGCCCGGGCGAACCGATGTGATATCATAGTTACACCACCGCGGACTCCGCTTTCGATGAACAGATGCATGTCGATATTGGTTAATAATTCTAACTGTACATTTGTCATTTTTAGCATAGCGTTCCAGGCCAATCCAGGTGAGTGAGGAGTAGTAGTTGCAAAGATCTATCCCGTAGTACTGAAGACTGGTGTTGTGAAAAATTTCGAAGTTGTCAGCCAACAGAAGAACATCTGTCTTCAGGTAAAAGTCGAGATAGGCTCTCATGCTGGTCATCTCGAAGGTTGTCCAGACACGTTGTGCATGGGCGTAGTCCTCATTGGGTATGTCCGTTTCAGATAGGTCATTGTGGAACGCTTCCATTGATGGTAGGCTAGTCTCGTCCAGCTTTTACGGTCCAGTCATCCAGGTGTATGGGAAAACACCTTTCCTCAGTAATAACTCCAGACGAGAATCTCCCATACACTGGCGCAGAACAGTGAAGTTGTCTCGTCCTTCTGCAGCAAGGCTGTTCACTAGTTTACTAAGGAAAAGGTAAGGAATTGTAAAGAGTCGAGGAACCGGAGAGAATCTAGTGTCACTGATATGTATTTTTCAGTGGACTTGGCGATGACATTTATTTTTCTTTTTTGTAGCAACCGAAACCCTGCATTAGATGGTGGAAGTCGTGAAAAACTGTCATTGTGAAAAAACACAGGAATATGTTGGGGTACTTTGTAATTTAAATTGCATTTGTTATGGGCAGCACCCAAGTAGTCACCGGAGATGTGGTCATGGTTTATCACTTTGTCAGTATTATCTAATGGCTTGTTGCAGAGGTGACAAACCGTGGCCGCTTCAAAGGCGCTCTCCATACCCAACGTGTAGTGCAGGGGAACGACACGCTTCAAAATCGGAAGCAGATCTTTGTCTTCTGTCATCAAGCTGTCCAAAAACGAACGGATTACGTCAGGTCCACTGTACACCTTGGGAGATTTTATTGCTCTGCCATGTCTGTTCACGATTACATAGCAGTACCCAGAAGGAAAGTGTTGTGCTATATCAGTTGTTTGAGACTTGTTGGGTTGATTGTGAATTGTAACGACAAATGACTCAAAATCAGCATAGATTGTAAACGGTACTCGATGACAGAGTGTGTGGTTTTTAAATTGTAGCCATTTGTCGGCCTCTAATGGTAATTTTGTTTTCTGAGCTTCATGTGGTGTACAGTAGAGAAGGTGGTTCAGTAGGGTTTCCTGTTTTTTAAATCGATGAAGGCAGTAATTATAATAATAGGCAGCTTTGTTGTATCCAGTTATGTGAGCCAACAGATTAGACAATTTTTTAATCAAACAATACTGGGTTTTCCCCCTCTCTGTTGGTCAGGAGTAGGAGGTTTACATGATGTAGCCTATCCTTTTCCTTGGTGATTCTAAGGGGATAAACCTCATTATGGTATCCAAAGACATTGACGGACACAGTGGGGTTCTGTTTTTCGAATTTCGTCAAATCTGTAATTTTCACAGGGTAATTGATTCCCTTCATGTTGATTTCATTCTCATACTTTGTATAGTGAGAGACACGGTAGTTTTTATTTTGGTCAAGTCCATGGGGCCCGGCGAGTACAGTCCATAAGAAGCATTTATCGTAATTATTTCTGATATTGTAAATGCCTTGTTTGTAGTTTGCTATCGGCTTCGGTGTAGGGATGAATGAAGAGGCGTAGATGGGCTGGTATTTTACCATACACAAATCTATTCGTTGTACTTTATCCAATGTCCATCCACTACCTTCACTCATCCACTTGGCCATCGACTCCAATATTTTATCCTTAGCCTCTATAAACTGTTCTACGACACTGTCGGTCGGTAAAGGGACACGACTCTTGCCGTGGAATGTCGGCGTCGCCTGCACCTCTTCGTTATTTATGGCTTTTGTAAATAAGACACGGACGGTGACGTACCACTTCAGTCCATGCAGTCTGTTAACATGGGTCTCTAATTCAGCAAAGATATCGGTCCTTTTATGCATCGCTGCCGTCACAACGTCGGTGAAGTCTGTATCGTATGATTTAAAGATGTAATTATAGGTGATGTTCACCAAGTTGTTGTTAATAGCTGATGTGACCGACATAGAGAAGTTTGGGATAATCTGAAACAAGAAAATACGATACGCGTCAGTATATATGATACGTAAGGCAAGTGAGGTAATGTTAGAGAATACAGACATACAGCACAAGCAACTATATGAGAGATTTTAAAAGTTTTGAGTGTTTATACATATATATATATATATATATATATATATATATATATATATATATATATATATATATATATATATATAACAAAATATTAAATAGAGGTAGCTTAAAAATTATAGGTAGTGTCGTTTGAACTAATCGAGTTTGTCCTGAATCCACACAGTATTATTTAAGAAATATGGGAAAAATGTAATTATTATTTTTTAGATAAAACTAAAAGGATATGCAATTTTCTCAAAACAACACCATATGGACGCCTCTCGATTAAAAGTACTTTCGTTCTGAACGACACTACAATACACATAATTGCATATAAATAAAGAATATTACCATAGACTGAGTATTAACAGCACATACGCTACTAAATTACGGCATATGTATTATTGTATATGGATGTGTGCTGAAGAAAGTTTTGAATATATATTTAATATATTACGAACTATCATAACAGTATGCTATAACAAGAAACAATGTAAAATCGAACTGACCGATTATTTGTGGACGTTAAATTACTTCAATTTAACAGTAAATAAGATAATGTAATTTAGTGGTATCTGTGATACAGCATCGTGTAATGAAACCGAAATAATCTATAGTTAAAATTAGTATACATTATGATCTAAGATCATGTTAAAATGAGAAGTATATAAAGTACTTAAACAATCGATAAAGTAAACATATTTAATTTAATTTAAAGAAATTATTAGTACATTTAACAAACTATTTTACATAAATTAAACAAAAAGGAAAGTCATTCAAAGATTTAAAAATTAATACTGAACATATTTCATAACCTCAATCAACTTCAACTGGCTTTTACCTGTAATGTAGGCCTAATATAAAAACCCTAGAGCTGGCACTCATTTCACCTGTAAGTGGCAAGCGTTTTTTGCTGTTTTGCTAGGGTTTTTTTTAAATTCATAAAAAATATAAAATGACAACAAAATATAAAGTGTTATTTATCATTTTAACCAGAAAGACATGCATAATAAAATACAATAAAATTCAACTCACCAAATCGGTTTTTGACTTCTCTTGTAATCCTTTATTTTTATTTTTCAAAAATGTTACTGAACTTTTTATTTACGTAGTCACGTACAGCAAAAACTATTAGTGGAATGAAAAAGTGTTAAATGTAAAAAATGTTCACAATCTAATAGTGAAAAAAAATGATATACAATATGCACCACTTTGCAGTAACAATAAATTTAAAAAACACAAAAACTGTACATATATACAAGAATATGGCCAAGATGCCTGCACTATTCTGACTCATGTTCTTCAACGTGTGGGTGCTTCCTCTTTCTACCTGCCATAGGCTGTCTCCAAAAGTGTTTCAACTTGTGAAAGCACTGTGGATGCATACCACAGTTACACCCTAGGCACCAGAAGTGGCTTCGGGATTTCTTTTGTGGTGTTGAACATATATTACATGCTCTCATCTTGCTGCCAGGGAGGTGTACCAGATCATGTCCTGGAGGAGCTTGTTGCACAGGTTCATCATCTTCTTCATTAGCACCAGCAAGGGCCTCAACAATACAGTCAATAAAGTCCTCACGGGCCATCGGAGCATCAGTATTCAATCAATACAAAATATAAGCGTCCAAGAGAGCCATGTCCAAAAGATTATAAAATATTTTTTTTCCAGTAGCGTATTGTAGCTCTGTCACATGGTACACAGATTTGTCCTTATTGTCGACTCCCCCCCATGTTCAGATTGTAAGTATTTATCATCACTGGCTTATTGTTGAAATTGCCACTTCTACTTCTGATAATAGCATCTTCTGCATGACATCCTGTACTTATCAAGTATAGTACGCGCGCTGAAGGTCCGGCCTCCTGGCTGGCCTACTAGTCATATAAAAACATTGACTCTGAGCGAGGCGGTCACAGACAGATCGTAAAGGGTGATTGTTTACGTGTTAACGAAGTATTTGTATTTTGAAATTTCTTATAATTAGACTAGTATTTAAAATAAAAACATCAAATATATTAATAGTTTGAAACTTAACAAATTAAAACGTATATCAATAACAACAATTAAATATATCATACAAAATTATAAATCAGTTAATAACTTTAATTGAAATTAAGTAACTAAGAAATATATACTTCTTGCTGTCACTAACAAAAATATTTCTGTGATTTCCTGAACCGTTAAAATACATATAATTTTTATTTAAATTGGTTTAAAATAAAAATGATGAGTTGGGAGTGACTCGTCAGTTTTATAAAACTCATGGACGGTTCTTCTAATGACACATTTGTCGAAATCGTCTAGTTCTGTTGCTGTTTTTTTTTCTCTTGTATTTTTTTGAGTTGTGAACGAACACTCTCTTTCCGCTGAAGTGTCCAATAAACACTTTTCACGCCGAATTTCCTTTATAAGAGTTTTTGAAATGCCACATGCAACTGCAGTTCGTTCTAACGATTTTTTATTCATTTTTATTCATTGGGATTCGTTGTTCATCTCTTAATTTGGTCACATTCGCCATGAACCTACCCTGACTTCTAGTAGTTTTTCCTTGAGCTACTTTAGGAATAAAGCGAGCCATAGTTGAGGCAGGAACCACTAAAGGAATAAACTATTTAGGATTTACGTTCACTAATTTTACAACCTTAAGAGTCTGCAGAGGCTGTCGGCCATGTTGGTTTTAATCTAAATAGAACGATGTTTTTTCAAACCGGACAAATGATCACGCGTGTCCAAATATAACAGTTATTTCTAAACGGTCTTTTCCAAACAAATTGTATTTGATCGAGAGTGAAATTACTCGTTGAACTGCTTTGTGGATTCATAATTAGTTTAATAGAATAAATATAAAATTTATTTAGTTTGAAGTTTTTATTTTTACCTATTTTTTCAAAGCTAGGCGTATGTATTCATAATATCAAAAGCAAACCCAATGTGCAATATGATAGCATTTTAAATGACACCTCGTACACAATGTTTAGTAAATAAACAATGATAAAAATATGAATTCAAAATAACATTGTTTTTATGAAAATTAAACCAGTATGGCCGAAAGACTCTGCAGACTGCAGACTCTTAATACACTTAAGGGACACACACAAAAATACAAACTGAATTATTACACTAAAGTAGTTAGATAAAAACAAACATATAACCAACTAAATAATTGTTTATCGTACACTTGAGTAAAAATTCTTAACACGCTAAACCACAAGTCAATATATTGCACGCAGTCTGGAAACGTACTGAATTTGTATCCGTAGGTAACAATTAACGTAAGTTATTTTAGAAGCAAGCATTGAAAAGACTGCTAGCATGGGAAAGTCTGACAGTAGCGAATGTTTCCAGGACTGCAGGCATATTGGGCCCTCCACCCGTCTCCTCCCTATCACCGCTCGGCGGGCTCGAGGCCGGACCTTCGCCGCGCAGTCTATACACTGGTTTGCGTGTGCGCTTTTCCTTGTATCCCACCATAAGTAAATCTTGTTTTCTGAAGTAGACTGATGTTTGAGGTTGACTTGCTGTCATCAGGACTCCTTTTGAAAGATCTTTTGATTTCTTATTGATAGTGCCGGTGATGAATGTGTCATTTTCTAACAACTTATTTGCTAACGGGACCTTAGTATAAAAATTATCCGTGAAGATATGGTTTCCCTTGCCTAACAAATTACTAACCCTCAGTAAATGAATAACCACCTTCTCTGTAAACGGGTCATTAGAGTCAAGTAAAAACTGTTTTCCATTGCATAGTTCTGTATGCAAAATATAGCTATATTTACTATCGACCACTTCGAATTTCTTAATCCCAAACCTCGCGTGTCGTTTATTTGCCATATAGACAATGTGAGCAAAGCGGGTTTTCATTCCTATCATCGATTCATCGATGGATAGGTTTTGACCAGGAATAAAATATTTCTTGAATGAATCATTCATTGAGCCAAGGAAGGTTCTTACTTTATACCATGTGTCATGTCCTGGTTGTCCGCGAGGTATACTGGGCTGCGAGCTAATGTGAAACATGGAGGATATGGCTTGAAACCGCTTTAGTCCCATTACTTTAGAAAAGAATGGCATGGATCTGCATGCCCTGGTGCTCCAGTACTTTTCAATGTTGTTCCTTGCATTTGTTCCCATTTATTATCAACGCAATGTATATTTCATCTCAGCAATTGAAACATCAACCCATTTTTGCAACCTAGAAAAAGGGTTTATACTGTCAGTGTTTTTTTTTTTTTTTTTTTTTTTTTTTTTTGCAATTACATCTTCTGCATACTTATTTGTTTCGTTTTTTAGCAAGTGCCAAATAGTGTTTGTAAAAAACAAATAGAAATAGGCTAGTGGGGGACTGTTTCTTGGAGGGCAGTTTTTTATTCCAGTAGTTCGTACTTGAAATGTAGCCTCTATGTTCAGTGCTGATTCCGGGGCATAAACTCTAATCCAATTAGCGTCTGTAGGCCTAATATTTGTAGGTGTGTTATTCACATCATCAACACCAGAAACTACTGGCTACTTTTTCATTTACAAGGCTAACTTCGTCATCACTATTACTACTAATATCGTCTAGCCTAGGCTCAAACAACTCACCACTACCAGAAGAATAATCAGTCAGATTGCCTAAGTCACCGTCAATATCTTCTACCAAATCAATGTCACTAGCTTCATCATTATCTAAATCATATAAATATGTTCTAATAGCACTACTTCTACTTAGTTCACTCATTTTATAACCATACAACACAAAACCAACAATAAACGAACAACGACACAGACTACTGAAACAAAATGCAAGCCCACTTGAATGCAACTTTTATTGTCACTGTTGCAAACGTGATAAGCTGGCCATATGAGTTATAATATATGTTATATATATAAAAAACTCTTCCTCTTTCAAATTGTACCTCAACAATGGCATAAAACTTATTATTAACGGCGCAGTGAACTAATTAGCGAGTGCGTGAAAATAGGGCCTCGATCGAGACTTTGCCAGTTACTGAACGTGAAATAGGGTCTCGATCGAGACCCGTGCCAGCCCTAGGGTTAAAAAATAAAACTTTACTTAAAAGTTTTTAACAAACATAGTACTATTAAAAAGAAATATACTTACAATCGTAAATGTAAGATATCCTCAAAACACTTGGAATAGTCAAGGAGCACAACTAAAGCACATGCACACTAGACTGCCATCAAAACAAATCTGGCCAGAGGATCCGATGCGTTGCTTATATAAGGCACGGGGGTGACGCCGTAGAGTGTTCTAGAAACGTTCCCACGGTAAAACTTCTGCGCAGCAGACTGACGCCAATGCTACTACCGTAGCGGCCACCTGCGCTCATAAATTACGTTTTTACGAGCGACCGCTGTCAAGGGGGGAGCGAGAAAAGGGGTGAACACGTGCAGATCAAAGGTAGCCGCCATTATAAATTAGGCTTTTACGATCGACCGCTGTCATGGGAGGGAGACAATTCCCGGAAAAAAATGCTTGAATGGTCAAACACGTGTGCGACAGACTGACGCCAATGCCATTATTGGAGCGGCCACCTGAGCTCATAAATTACGTTTTTACGAACGATAGATGTCAAGAAGGGTCGGCAATTCTTGGAATGTTGACCAAGTGTACAGCACCTGCGTTGTCCCCATTCGTCATCTATGTGTAGTGGGAAATTCCTATTACGATGAGCATGTCTGTTAAGAACACCTGAGCCCATTAATTACTTGTTTTTTATGGGTAACGTCGACGAAGACCACGCAGTTACCAAAATGTCATTTACGGAAGAGGAAGCAGTGGCATTAACAACCAATGTACAAATATTAAGAACTAAAATAAAGAATATTTCCTGAATCGATATTACTGATAATTATGTACGTAACCAGTGCGCTTTATAACACTTGACATTTTAAAAAAGATCCGATAAAAATCCGTCCATAAATAAGGACGCTAGAGAAAAATTAAGAAAATATGTAAATTAGTATAATTATTATGATTATTAATATAATTACTATGCAAATCAATCTTTAAATTAGTATGCAAATATTTGCGAATCTATGCAAATAAGTTGTGAATTTTTGCAAATGTTTTGTGAAATTTTGCGAATATTATGCAAATAATGGGGGAGGGGTTGATGACGTCACAGAACCTTCTCGAAGGTTCTCAAAAAAGTGATGACGTCACAGAACGTTCTAGAATCTTCTAGAAGCTTTTCGAAATAAGTGATTACTCATTGACGCCGAACCCGACCATTTCCACTACTCACAAGACTACATTATGTCAAGTAATATGGTCTGAAGTGATTTCGAGACAATATTAACATGTTTCAGAACGTGATATTATATCACAAGTACCAACACAAATTCAAAATCGTCTAATGCCTTTTTATGTGCAATAGCTTAGTTTCTGGGATTTGCCTTGTTACTTCTCAAAACTGTGTTTTATAAAGCCTTCAAAACGTTGCAAATTCGTTCTTTGAGAGTATAAACTGCATCGTGTCTTTCCGCCCAGCGAGAGGGGTTTATAGTTTTCAAGGTAATGTTTGAATAATCCACATTAGTCATTAACGTTTCCTATCGCCAAATGATTGATTTAAAAACTTAAACACATTTATTTTGAATAGTTTCAAAACACTGTGAAACCTCTGTATTAATCGCCACCCCAATGAATGAAGCATCACTTATCACAAACCCTACTCATTACCATTAGGTATACAAAAATTGTTGGCTTACATTAACATTACAAATTATTAGCCTACGAGGATAAGAACGCTAAGACAAACATTGGAGGCCTCAGTGCACCTCACCGGCTGTACCAGTCTAGCTACGCCCCTACACTTTACCATAATGGTAGGACAGATGGGTTTGTGAGTAATTCAGTCGATTCGGAACTGTTGTTGATTGAAGTATCTCATACTTCGGACAATACAGCTTTTGAATGGCTGCTTATAATTTGTAGAGATACATAAACACAATTTAGTGATCATTTATTTTATAGCTTCAGTGCAGTTTGTTCAATATTGTTCTCTTTAAGGCAAGCAATACAATTTTGTTTACAGCAGTCCCCAATTGAAAATTGTCCTGAGTACAAAAATTTGGAAAGATACTTGCTATTTAATTGTTTCTCTGTGAATTATATTTTTATTAAATTATAAAAACTGGTAAATCAAAATTTTACTGAAGTGCATAAAGTAGTTTTTTTTTAAGTTATACTGAATACAATTTTGAGGTTACCTTTAGTCTATTGCTTTGCTCTTTAACTGTCTTTTATGACATAAACTTAGTTTTTCCTATCAAACCTTACCATTCAATATGATGAAATTGCACTACTCTACCATTAAAAACATAATTTATATTCACTGCACTTTAATTTAAAACTTTACCCAAATTTAATGACAAGGCTCAGCAGCCACATGCTGGGCGTTCTCTACATCACTGGGTCCCTACATGCAAGAATAGCGTTTGCACATTGTTATTTTGCATTATTTATTCCATTTTTGCTAAATTTATATTTAACCTATTTAATAGCAAACATAATTATTGCTGTTTATATTTAACCAATGAGTACTAATTATATTAAGAGGGACTCTATTTGAAAGATAAAAAATATATAATATAAACCAGTATTTGAAATACCATAAAACGATTGCGATTATTTGCCAATTATGCATTGTCTTCATATTTTGTCAGGTGTGCTGACTAGTTAGATTGTAATTTTAGATAATTTTAACAAATTCTTATAATTTAACTACATTTGTCTTTTAAATAAACATAAGTAATAGTAAAATTTACATATTTATTCATATACTAGTAGCACACATTATTAGTGTATAATTTTTTTAATAACTTGAAATTTTTGTTTTTTTAAGAAAACTGTTCTTTTTGTTTAGATATTTCATCCTTATGAATGAACTTGTTCAGACATAACACATTATAGCAAATTCTTTATGTTATTACATTTTTGTTGCAACTTATTCGCAAGTGTTTTCATGATA
Source organism: Stictocephala bisonia (assembly GCA_035578905.1). Taxonomy (NCBI): domain Eukaryota; kingdom Metazoa; phylum Arthropoda; class Insecta; order Hemiptera; family Membracidae; genus Stictocephala; species Stictocephala bisonia. The sequence continues at coordinate 83,385 of JAQJVL010002089.1, forward strand.
TTGTCACATTTATTAAGTCAATTGCCATGAAATTGCTCAAACTCTTTTTCACATTGTACAATTATTTCCAGCCATTCTAGAGATGGGTTAATCAGAGGACCCCTTTGATAAAGTTGAAAGCCAATCTCTATTTTTAACTCCTATATATCCTGTTTTTTCACCATACATAAATGTTGATTGCAAATTTCATTTTTAACACGATATGCAACGTATCCTGCCAACACTTTTAATAAGTGTGTGTTTACACTAGGTTCATCTTCGAATTTGTCTAGGTAGGACATTTCCTGAATAAAATCACCAACTATTGAATTTAATTCCTTATCATCGAACTTATTATCTGATATTTTATCATGCTCTGAAAGGTGTTCGTTATCAGTGATGGCACAATCAACTGATTCAAAGATGCAACACTCAATGTCTCACAATTTTTACTTAAACAGTTTCCCGCTGTTATAATTACTTATGTTTTCCGACTAAGGAGAAGGGATTTTATCCTATGTGCTACTGTAACAGGAAGGAAGATGGTGGTCATAAAATCATCCTGTATCTTTAATTTGGGCCTTGGAGTGGCCGTAGGTAAGGGGCTAATTCGTTAGCTTGCCACGCAGACGATCCGGGTTCGATTCCCGATATGACCTATATCAGGTTTTGCCCTACCACACCCGTGGTTGGGCTGTCACATTAAGCCAATGGTCTTCAGGTTAAGTGTCAGAGAGGGCTTCGTAGCCCTAACTTTGCCTGGTAAAATAAGACAATCTTTAAATCTTTTAAGTTGTGAGAAATAGGATTCCAGAACATCTAGATTACATTTGGATGACAAAATATAGCCATAGTCATCTGATGAATATTTTTGAATAGACCTTGCAGACTTCTAATTGAAATCATAAATCCAAATTGGAAACGTAATAATTTTGATTTACCAGTAACTCTCATAGAAGAACTCAAATCAAAAAGTTTCTCTCAAATTATATTTTTTTTATATATGCACTTTTGAGTTTATCCACTGGATGGTGAGGAAGTCTTGAGCTTAAAATGTAAATTAATGTTAGACAAAAATCAATGACATGATCGTTTCCAGGGAAAATACCCTTAATTGCCCAGTTCTAGACAACAGTTCAGCCGCTTTCCTCACATTTTACCTTTCAGGTCCAGTAACTAGAAGTCATTTCTGGAAAATTTTGTGTGCAAATTTTTAAATCAATACTTTTTTGGTGGCTAACTAGATCTGCATAACACTTGTAGTTACTGTTTTTCCATTGGAAAGCTCATAATCATCATCTAATAGATGGTTTCTCAGAAGCTTTAGAAGATGAGGGACGTCATTAAAACCCCCAGATTACACAATTTTCTAAACAAGGGTTTTGTATATTAAGTGTACATCCGCTAACAAAAAGAGATGTGCTGTGGATGCCTCTCTACTCATCAGTCACATGCAGTAAGAGGAAATTAGGTCAGATGGTACAGTATTTAACAGGTTGGCTGCCAAGACACTTTTCAGCTGTTTTTGTGTCAGGCCAGACAATTTTTTTTGTCATACGGACTCAAAATTGTGTTACTCTTATAGCCTATGAAAGTAAAAAATATCATACAAAATATAAATTTATCAAATACCCATTTTGGGATCTCATGGCCTCACAGAGGTAATCACATAAACATGTACCTTCCAGGAGGCCATGAAACCCAAAAATGGGTTTCAAATGAGACACATGTTTGGGTCTCACGGCCCCAGGGAGTAAAAGTTCATCCTGAGGCCATGAGACCCAAAAATGGGTTTCATTACAAGATAAGCTATTTTAGTAAAAATAATGAGGTTTTTATTACAGAAATAGATTATTTTGTCAGTAAAACTCAATAAGAAAAAATACGTTTATTCAATACAAGGTTATAAAAATGAACTAAGAATTCAATAAAATGGTAGAAGTCTAAAAATGACATAAAACAGTTTTTATTTTACTTTGCGGGAGCTGTTTTTTATAAAAACAATTATTACACATAACCCCACACTGAGAGCATTTTACTGAAGTTTTCTTAGCGTTTTTCTGCGCTAGTCGTCGGCCCATATCACACACACTTTTTTTGTAACATAATGGACATCGTGAACGCTTGTTCGGTACAAGTTTATGTTGTTGGCTTATACCTATATCAGGATTGCACACTCTTGAGGCAAGACCTCTTACAATGTCTTCCTTGAAGGATGTTATTGTGCAATTTTTCCCTGTAACAGTCCGATAAATAGGCCAAGCATTTATTGCACTAACATTTAGCATAATATCAAATGCAACTTTCCTGTACCACTTGACAGATCGTCGCAGACAGTTGGAATACGAGCTCATTTGATCACTAAGATCAATGTACATTTTGTTTGTGTTATAATCGATAACAGCATCGGGTTTGGTTACTTCCTTGTTGCGCACCATTCTTGTTGTCATGTTATCAGTATGTTTAGTAGAAATTAGGAGAACATCTCTTTTGTCCTTCCATTTCATAACAACAACATTTTTGTATTTTTCCTTGCTACGATTGCACCCTTTCTAAGTTTTTTACTGGTTACTTCAACAGGATTCGCCTTGCGGTTTTTTCTAAGGGTTCCTACTTAGAACATACATCACTTTCTAAGTGCGTCTGATGTTGGTTCAACAATTCCGCGAGTTGGACGCTGTTTTACCAATTATCAGTGTACAAAGTACGGCCAAACTCTAAAGGTAGCAGTACACTATCGCCTAACATTCACCCGAATGTTCGGGTCAGATTTCGACCACGAATGTTGACGAATGTGCAACACGAACCCTCCCGAATTAACCAAGTACACCATCGGCTAACTTCGGCCGAACCATGCCGAACCTAGTCTGCGTAGTTCGCGCCAAAATTTGTGCAATATGGACGCTGACATCGAAGTTGCCGCGGTGTTTCTGTTTTATAGTTATGCTTACCTCAATTATGTATACACATACACCAAGACGAAAATTACGAAGCCATGGAAACGTAGAAGATGGTGGGTTAAGGAAATACACAGAAGAAGAACAAGGTAAACCCAAATATATTTGTTAACTAGCTATAACCCCTTGAGTTTTGCTGCATTGTATTGTGTAGCAGAAAATATACATACGGTATTCAGATGTTTGACCAGATTTCTGAGAGACGCATTATCTCTAGACTGAACAAAATGAGTAATGACTGACAAACATTATACTTACTATGAAAAATGTAAACCCAAAGATTGATTAACTTTATCGTTAATAAGCCATTACAATTTTTAAAGCCATGCCAGGATTGGCATAGTTTAAAAATTTATATCATTATTATTATCAAATATCATATCATTTTATGAAACAGCTGTTTTGTATTTATAGTTTACTGATTTAATACCACATGTTTTAATGTAAACTTACACTTTACATTCACGGAACCTTTCTTAACAGTCAATGCCTTAAGGCCGGTCCACACGCAAGGATTTATCGTACGTTTTACCTGCGCAGGTAAAACGTTGCAGTCAAGTCGTTGCAAACAAATGCGTCCACACGGTACAGTTTTCAGCACCAATTTTCAACGCAGTTTTGTGATAACTTTCAGTGTATGTGCACGTATCATGGAAGAAGTGTTATTGTGGTCAATTTTTGCAGTTTGTGTTGCACGAAAGCAAAGAAATAAATCTGAGCGACGCCGACGCTCACTATTATCAAGACGTTAGTTACTAAAAAGACAAACATTTTCTCACGTAAGATTACTTCGTGAATTGCGTGATGAACAAAATGATTGGCGAAATTACTTAAGAATGGACATTGGAACATATACGAATTTATTGAAACTTGTAACTCCACATATAACAAAACAAAACTCTTGCATGAGAAAATCAATTTCACCACACGAGAGACTGGTTGCAACCTTAAGATTCCTAGCAACTGGCAGAAGCTATAAGGATTTGGAGTTTACAACAATTATGTCGAAACAGTCCCTGAGTGAAATAGTTCCTGAAACTTGTAAAGCTATCTACAAAGTCTTGAAAAGGGATTATTTAAAGGTAAGTTATGCAGTAAAGCTTAAATATATTACAATATTATTAACTTTATTTTAAATCATTACCACACTTTTTACATTGCTCTAAGTTCCAACGTTCTCCGAAAAATTGTTTAAATAGTCTACAATAGTAGGTTCGGATGCACGATTAGTATTTCAGAGATGTCCTGTAGGTGAGGAACGCCTGGTGGAAAATTCCTTGGCTGGGGAACAACATGTGAGGAAACATTAGGATATTGCTGGTGTGCATTAACATGTGAGGGAACATTAGGATATTGCTGGTGTACAGTTTGAGGTGGCATTAGGTGCTGCCATTGAGTTTGCTGATTGTAACTGCCTGCTCCATAGTTATTGTACATATATTGAGGTTCCCCCAAATTTGCTACTTTAAAATGTTTATTTAAAGTTTCCATTTCGGCCTCATATAACACATCATTGATAAGCTTCTGAGCAAACATGTTTTGTTCTTTGTTTAACGAGCGAAGTTTGTTCGCAATATGTTTCCCAAATACATCGAAGGAGTCATCTTGTTTTAAAGAATTTAATTTATCACCAACCAACTTCATAACATCATGTGAATCTTCTTCATATGAAGTTTTTCTCTTCCTTGATGACGGCTGTGATCGAGAACTAGACGACGATGGGCGTCTACCAGTTGAAATGGGCGAAGCAGGAGTCACAGGTGTTGCAGGGGCAGATTGATCGGCAGTTATGTTGGGCAGATTACCATCTTCAGACTGGAAACAACATGATAACTATACAATTTATCTAAAAAAAATTAAAAAGTAAGTTTAAGTTAAACATTTTTTAAGTGGTTATTTTTTTCCACTTTTCCCTTAGCAATCATACGCATTGCAATATCTTAAGCATTTTAAAGTAGTATTTGTTTTTCAGTTTCCTACAACGGAAGAGGAGTGGTTAGAAATAGCCGAGGATTTTGAAAGGAAATGGAACTTCCCTCACTGCTTAGGGTCAATTGACGGAAAGCATATTCGAATTGTACCACCAAAGGGAAGTGGATCTTATTATTATAACTATAAGAAGACACATAGTGTAGTTCTTTTGGCTATTGCAAATGCCAACTGTGAGTTTGTGTATTGTGATATAGGCACAAATGGAAGGGTTTCCGATGGGGGAGTCATAAACAATACAACATTTTATGAAAAACTCGTGAGAAATGACCCGCGCATACCTAAACATAAATCCCTTTCCAATTCCAACACAGTTCTTGGATATGTGCACTGTGTGTGAAATTTGTTTTCATCTTCACTGTGTTAAAAACGAAAGCGAGGAAAAAATAAAGCGATTTACCAAGGACTGGAGATGTGTTTCATGTAGGGGTAAAACATCTAATCATGGAAGTGTGAAGTCGAATGTGTCAACGTCTGATCCCATCACGAAGGACTTCCTTGTCAAGGTAATGGAAGGCTTAAAAAAAGGACGTGTTTAGTGAAATGTCTTCTTTTAAGGCTGAAATAGCCGATCTTTCAACATCTGTGCAGTATGTTTCCAACATGTTGGACGCCTCTAACGTATTGATGGAGGACATTGAGAAGAAACTTGCAGAAGTACAGAGTGAGAATCAGGCGCTGAAGGCGAGTAACCAGGCTTTAACCAATGAAGTTGTGGGACTACGAGAGAGGATGTGGAACTTGAAACAATACACGAGGGTGAATAACATTGAAATCAGCGGTGTTCCGGAGTCGAGAGGGGAGAACATCACTGACGTGTTGACGGATGTGGGAGCGGCCCTTGGAGTGGAGGTGAAGAAGACGGACATCGCCGCTGTACACCGTGTACCGTCATACATAAGCGTCCGGGAACCATCTGTTATCGTCCAGTTCACGGCCAGGTGGATCAAGGAGCAGTGGATAGCAAAATTCCGGCAGAAGAAGAATCTGACAGCTCGAGATATCAACCAGCACTTCCCAGCTCAACGTGTGTTTGTCAACGACCATCTCTCGCCGGAAAATAAGCAGTTCCTGTCCAAGCTCAAGCAGAAGGGAAGAGAACTCGACTACAAATTCGTTTGGTGCCGGGACGGAAAATTCTTCGCCAGGAAAGCCGAGGGTCAGCCAGTGAAAAAGATCAACACTTATGAGGACATGAAAAAACTCAATTAGACCTGCAAGTTCTCAGTTAGACCTGTAAGTCACATCTTAAAATGCCTAGGCATGTTCGTTATATTAAATTACCTACTATAATTATATGCAAACAACAACAAACTCAGATCAGATAGATTTCAATAGTTTTTTTATTTCACAGAATAATTTAAGCCAAAATTTAATCAATGGGAACATAAGAAGTATGCGACAAAATTTTGATAGTTTTTTGCTGGTTTTAAATCAAATCAAACATCGGATAAGTTTTATAATCATGAGCGAAATATGGATTGGCAGTGACGAAGTTGAACTTTATAACATTCCGGGGTACAATTGTACCGGGTCTTTTGACCGGTACATTTCGTTTTTTTCATCGTAGTCTGCCGGGCTGCTTGAGATTCGCTTTTGCCCGGCGATTCGCGTACTTTGGTGGCCGTTGGCCCGGTTTCGTTCGTTCCTGGGTCCAGCTTCGGTCAGGTTGGCCTGTCTGTTCTCTTGTTCTCAGCAGCCGTTCGTCACGAGAATATGCGAGGCTAAAGGCACCTAAAACGTAAGTGTTCATTTTGTAAGTTTTAATATCTAATCACCCTTTTGGTGAAAATACTTTGTTTAAATAATGTTCAACGGGCTTACTTGTGTTTTCAGAGTTTTGTTAAATTGGTGTTCTTTGTCTAGATGTTTCTCAGACTAGGTTAAAGCCATGTGCTCCATGTTACTTTTACCGTTAATTACCGTTAATGCTTTTTATATCTGCCTTTATTGTCAATAGTAGTTCTGTATAATGTTTTGTTGAGCCTTTTTACAGTTGTAGTTACCGATTTACCATATTTTTTGTTCCTTGCCAATAACCTAGCCTATCTGTGTAATTTGATTTTCATGTTATAACCTATTGCTCATGTATCCATAGCCTAGTTTCAGTTTGTCATTTTTAGTTCCATATACGTAATTACGTCTTTTATAATTTGTTAAATTTGTAAATTGGTTTAAATTATTCATAGCCTAAAGTTAATCTTTCATTGTCTTGTTTGCTCCACTCATGTTCTTGTTTGTCTCTTCATGTTCAGTTTGGCAAAATCATGGAACCTTATATTTAGTTGTTATGTGTAAAATTTTTGTTGTTGTGGCTGTTTTTAATGGCTGTGTTTGACCTTGCAGTCCAGGGTCCTTGAGTGGGACGTTCAGCCCTCGGCCTGCCGTCCGGGGATTGCCGACCATTCTGCACTGCTAGCCTGGCCTGAGGACCATGTTGGAGCCTGGAGTCGCCCGCTACCCGCTCTACATCTTTGTGGTAGAAGTCTTCTGTCCTCAGGTCAGTGTGTTCCAGTTTTGTTCCCGGCGGCTGAGCTGGGGGTTTTGAGGCGGCTATTTATATTTATAAAAAACAAAAAAAAGGAAGAAAAAAAATGTTTTTGGAACAATTTAAGGTGGCCTAGGCCCAAAAGTGAACGGACCAAAGTGATTTTTGCAACACAGCCATGGGGACCTATATATGTATTTTTTTATTTAAAGGGAAAAAAACTTAATATACAAACAAAAGGAACTTTTTGATGTTAATATTTATTTATATTTATATTTCTTGTTATTTAGTTTAATTAGTTTATTTTGTTGTTAGATATTTTAGAGTTTATATTTGTAGGTCCCTATTGTTAAATTGTGTTGTTATTTATTTTTATGCTTTAGGCCCAGTGATTTAGTTATTTATTTATTTATTTCGTGTTTGGTATTATTGATGTCAGGGGATAATAGAACGGTACCGTGTTATATATTTTTTTAAATTGTTTAATTTTTAAACTCACCAAAAGGGGATTGTTGTTCTTTGAATTAACTTCTAATTCGGAGCTGCCCAGGGATTCCGGCTTACTCCCTGGCCTCGGTGGAATTATGGGCTGTGGGCTAAATTACCGGTTTAATTATTGTTTTCCAGACGTTTTCTGAATTTTCACTTTTATTTGGGGCTTAAAAATTTGCTTACGTTTGGGTGTCTCTGGCTAGGCTGCAGATAGGCCATGTAGTTGTTAATGGTAAATTTTGGTATTTGTAGAGTTTGTTGTCTTTGTAGCTTTTGTCTTTATCTCGTTAATTTTAGTGTGTTTGTTATTTATTTAAGTGCGAATTTATATTGTGGCCTTCTGCCTATTTATATTGTGGCCTTCCGCCTGCCAGTTTTGTTTGTTCTTTTGAAATATAATTTAGTTGTGCTCAGCTGCCGAGTGTTATTTTGACCCTCCAACTGCCACCTGTGATCCCATCGCTCGACTTGTTTTGAGCCATCCCCCGGTTGGCACGCTTACCAGCTTTGGTGGGGGGATGGGTCTCACAATGTTTTCCACTGCTGTAATAATAACTTTAGATCAGGAGGAATTTTATGTTATGTTTTAGCCGATATTACTGTGTTAAATTTAAATTTAAATTGTACCACAGCTGATACTTTACTTTTAAAAATCAAATATCAGGAATTGTTTTTTAATATCTTTTGTATTTATAGATTGCACAGTTATTCTGAAAATGATTTTGTTGTGGAATTAGGTAATAAGTTAGAATCCATTCCTAACAGTACTATCCTTATTGGAGATGTTAACATTAATATAATTGACAATACGCCAAGTTCACATAGTTATTTAACTATGTTAAACAGTAATGGTTTTGTTCAGTTTATAGACTCCCCAACTAGAATAACTACTAATTCCCAAACTTGTATAGATCACATTTTTATTAGGCACCGTAATACTTCCATATTTAAGAGTGCAGTTTTCGACATAGGTTTGACAGATCATTGTATGTTAGGCTTAAGAATAGATTTTAACCAATTACAAAATCAGTCTAGTAATAATTGGAATATCCAGAACAAAACTAGTGTTGCTGCCATTGTTGATTTTGAAAAGGTGATGTTAAAAATAAGTTCTGTAGATTGGAGTGTATGTTATGCATCAGATAATGTTCGTACAAATTTCAGTTATTTTTTGAGTATATTAAGTAATATAATTGATAATTGCAAAAAATGTCAAAATTTGAGGTTTTGTAAACTTCAGGAAGCTAAGTTAATCAGCAGTCCTTGGATTAACACCAAGTTACTAGATAAAATAAAAAGAAAACACAAATTGTATAAAATTTATAAAAATAGACCGTATGATAGAAGCTTTTCTGAATTTTACAATAGATACTGTAGTAGATTAAAAATAGAAATTAACGAGACGAAAAATAATTATTATTTTAAAAAAATTAATGAAGCAAAAGGAGATTCATCTCTTCAATGGAAAATTGTAAATAATCTGAGTGGGTCAAATTCTAAGAAATCTGTTGACAAAATAGAATTAGATAACGGAGTGATCTTATCTGATTCGTATGCAGTAGCCGACACAATTAACAATTACCTTATCGAAGTACAGTCTAGCCAATCGTCAAATGCAGTCAATGAACTCAATTTAACACCAAGGCTGTCTTCCTTTTTTATCCTTCCAACGAACGAAAATGAAGTATTAACACGTTGAGTGCCACCAGTATTTTTTTTATTTCTGTATCCTGGTGCCACAGTTTGTTTTCACGAACTGACGGTAAAACCCATGAGGACCACCAGTGGTCCTCACCTACTCTGCCACTAAAGGCCGTGAGGACCACCGGTGGTCCTCAATACAAACAATTTGCAAAAATTAATAAAAAATTCCAGACACATCTTTTTTTTAGTTTAGTGATTTAGTATCAACTTTTAATAGGTAAATAAAAATACTGTGTCATGGTTTCTATTTTTCTGAACCTTTTACTGAGTTACAGCTGAGAAAACTGTAAAGTGATGTTTGTTGGTAGTAGAGAACTGTAAACGGTAAATAATAAGTTAGGTTGTAGGACAACTACTAAATAATGAGTTAATACTGTAAAGATAGTTTAATTTATTTTACATTATAGTAGCTACATAATGAAAATTAAAAAATAAATGCCAGATTGTTCAAAAAAAGGGTAATAATACAATAGTCTATAATGTCATACAACATTATTTCCATTTACTATCCAGAAAATGGGCTCTTGTGTGCTTTGTTAAAGCAGTCCAAACAAAAAAACAAATTACACTTATCACATTTGGTAACAACTTTTTTTACAAACTTCTGTGCATGGGCTCGTCCATCTGACTTGGCCAGAGTTTTGTAGCACAGATTGCACCGACGTCGGCTGCTGCTCTTCGGCCCTTGAACCTCAACTAAAGAATGCTTAGGGGTTCTCTGTCCTCCATCCTCTTGACTGTCGACATCTTCAGTTTCGATTAGAGCAAGAGCTATTTTTTCCCTAAACTCTGTTATCTGTATATTTCCATTCACTTTCTTGTACAGAACTAAAGAGTTTACCAAAGCTGTATTGAATAGTAGTTCAAAAATTAACTTCTTATACCACTTCACATTTCTTCTGAGTGGGCTGGAATATGATGCCATCTGGTCGGTCCGATAAATCAATATATGACTTCGCATTGTTGTAATCTAAAACCGAAGCCGGTTTTGGTTTCGGTTCCCGGCCAGCTCTCTGGGGAATCATGACTGTAGAATCAGTGTGCTTAGTGGACAACATCATGACATCTCTCTTGTCTTTCCATTTTAAGACTACGACATTTGTTGAGCTTTGTTTTGCCACAACCTCATTTCTCGTGAGTTTTGCTTTTTCGATTTCAATGGGATTGCCTTTACGTTTCTTTCGCAAAGTTCCAACCAAATGGGTTTGCCTAGCGTTAAGAGCATGAGCCAGGGACAAACTGGTGTACCAGTTGTCTGTGTACAAAGTTTTTCCTTGATCAAGGAGAGGTTCCATCAGTTTCATTACTACAACTTGTGAAATATTCAAAGTGCCTCTATTTTCGACCTTGCCCTGGTACACTTGAAACTTCCAAGTGTAGCCCTTCTCCACGCACAGTTTGAATAATTTAATTCCGTATCTGTGTGTTTTATTTGGTACATATTGTCTGAAGCCAACTCTGCCTCGGAAGGGAATGAGGCTCTCGTCAATACACACTTCTTCCTGTGGATTGAGTGCTCCCATGAATTTTCTTGTAAAGTATCAAGTATTCCCTGAACTTTGTATAGCTTGTTGGAATGGTCGGCTGTCTCATTGTCACAGAAATGTAACATACTTAGCAAGATTTGGAAACGATTGCGTGACATCAGTTTTGCAATCTCATTTTGATAAAGCTTGCTTTTACTCCAATATCTGCTGATACTAGGCAAAGGGACCAGCCCCATCCATATTATAATTCCAAAGAACCGTTTTATTTCCTCTGTATTGGTGGGCAACCAAGATTTGAGTCTCGAGTGATTTGAAGGTTCACCCGCTGAAATGCACTGCTCAGCATACAGATTTGTTTGGTTTGCTATTTCAACAAAAAGATCATCATCAACAAAAAGCTGAAATACTTCAAATGGTGAAGCCCCTTGAATCTTTTCCAAAATTTCATCAGACAACACGGGTACACTGTTTACTTGAAATGAAAACAGCTTGCTATCATCTACAGGTCCCCAAGATAGTCCTAGCATGTCATTGGATATATTCTGTCCCTGGTTACCTTGAGCGTTAGGTTGGCCTACCTCATCTTCGTCTCCTGAGATTTCATGATCATCCTCTAAGTCACTGTCGTCTGAAGGTATATACTCTGGGTCGGCATCCGAATCGTACCCAAATAGTCCCTCGGATTCTGCATCAGAGATATTATCATCTTCATCCATTTCGTCATCTAACCTAGGTCTATCACTTACACTACTTCCAGGTTCTTCTAATATGTCATTGACGAATTCTGCTAAGTTTTTGTCATTTATAATTCTGTCACTCATTTTACCACGAACACACACTTCTACTTACTATAATTACAATTTCATAAGCTCAAATTACAACCATGAACAAGTAACACTTCAACACCAGTAAAATGTTTGAGTGAGTTTGTTTACTGAAGTTTTCTTCTTCTTCAATTATTACAAAGAATATCAAAAAGAAATGCATCTACAGTGCCATGAGGACCACCAGTGGTCCTCAGCACCTCAGCTATACTTTATTTATCCTTGGCTGTTCATTTTACTGAAGTGTTTTATTTCATTTAAAATTGTAAACAAAGTGTAACCAAGTAAAATGCATCTTCAGTGCCATGAGGACCACCGGTGGTCCTCGGCTATATTCTCCATATAAAACTAGAGGGAGCAGGGAAATCTGGTTTCCTTGGGTTGGTAACATGTTTTGAAGCCCTCTGAACAAAAAAAAAAAAAAAACTCAGGAGAAAAAATGTCTGACCTCGTGATTTTAGCCTTGTTACTATAGAAACAAAACTGTGAGGACCACCGGTGGTCCTCAATGAGAAGCTGTAGCACACGCCTTGAGAGCCACCGGTGGTCCTCATGGCACTCAACGTGTTAACAATCATTAAAAATTTAAAAAATAAAAAGTCATCAGGTTTCGATAACGTTAGTGTAGCATTGATCAAACACATTGCTCACGTAATATCTCCTGTTCTTGCTAAGCTTATAAATTTAAGCTTCTCTACAGGTGAATTTCCAAAACAATTAAAATCAAGTGTAGTTGTGCCAATTTACAAAAAGAATACATCTATAAAATTGGACAATCTCCGCCCTATTAGTTTGCTCTCAGTATTTTCCAAAATATTCGAGAAATTAATGAAAATAAGATTACTCGGTTATTTAAATAGTATACAGTTTTTTAGTATGAATCAGTGTGGCTTCAGGGAGGGTAGATCAACTGAGGATGCCCTTATTAATGTTACAGATATGATGTATTCCAGCTTAAATGACGGTAAAAAATCTACAGGTCTATTTATAGACTTTAAAAAGGCGTTTGATTTGGTAGATCACAAAATTCTATTACTAAAACTGGAGGCGGTGGGAGTGCGGGGCGTAGCCTTGAGCTGGTTCCGTAGCTTCCTCACTGGGCGGGAACAGCGATTGCGAGTTGGACAATCTGTCAGCGCACCGCTGCCAGTCACAACAGGTGTGCCGCAGGGCAGTGTCATCTCTGCTACTCTGTTTCTGATTTTTATTAATGATTTATTAGAGCAGAATTTTAATGGGAAGGCAAGTGCTTTCGCTGATGACATAGCTTTTTTCTATTCCCAAACACATGCACAAACCATTTGGAACCAAATTGATCAAGATCTTTTTATTTTGAAACGATGGTGTGAATTGAACAAAATGTCAGTTAATGTTGATAAAACGAAGTATGTGAATTTTGATTTTAAAGATTTTGGCTTTACCCGCGACTTTAAATTTCATGAAATTAACTGTGCGAAAAATATGGAAGATCTATGTAATTGTAAATATATAACAAAAGAAGAAAATTTCAAATATCTTGGAGTAATTTTTGATTCAAAATTGTCATGGGAGAAGCACATAACTGTACTGCAAAACAAACTTAAAGCGGTTACGAGAAAATTTTATTTTTTGCGAAATTTCTGTGATGAAAGTTTGTTAAGAACTCTGTACTTTGCTCTAGTAAATTCAAGACTTCAGTATGGAGTTGTGTGCTGGGGTGAGACTTTTAAATATTTAATAGAGAGATTAAGAGTGGTGCAGAATCATTTTATGAGAATAATTACACACAAGAGAATACGAGACAGCTCATTTTCGATTTTCGTTCAATTGAAAATATTACCATTACAACATTTGTTTGTTTTTAAAGTCCTCAGACTTTTTTACAATAATTGACAATAATTGAAATAAGAAATTGTAAATATTTTTATACTAGGCTGAAGTGAATTGTTTGTGTTTATTAGTATTGTAGTGAAGTGCATCAGTTGTGAATTGCAGTGAAGGTACGGTCTTGCATAGCAGGTCCTGTTATGTGCCTTATCAGTGTTAGGTGTAGACGCCACGAAGAGCATCCCGGCTGATAACAACATGCTACTATAATCTGGACTCTGACAAGAAACCTGTTGTATTTTGTTGCCTATACTGACCGCACTACTCGTAAAAGTGGTCAGTCAATTCCGGGTTGTTTTATTATTATAACTTTGTACTGATTATGATGGAATAAATTCATTTATTCATGTTTTTGTAGGGGATGAAGCGTTTGCGATGCGTCAAGATCTCATAAAACCGTATCGCCAAGAAACGTTAGACAAAGAACGAAGAATATTTAACTATCGTTTATCTCGAGCTCGTCGTGTTGTAGAAAATACGTTTGGAATTTTATCATCTAGATTCCGCATTTTCCACACCGCAATAAATTTAAAATTAGAAAATGTGGACACTATCGTTCTTGCTTGTTGTGCTTTGCATAATTATTTGCGTAAAACATGCCCCCAAACCTACACACCAACAGACACTATGGACCGTGAAAATATTAACGAATGTTCTCTTGAACTTGGTGAAAGATGTGACCCAGAGCGCATGCATGATCTACAGAGAGGAACAAAAGGACAAATTTTGAACAATGCTAAGATTGTTAGAGATAAATTCAAAGACTATTTTAACAATGAAAGGCGTGTATCTTGGCAGGATAAGTATGTAAGTGTGTAGCTTTATAAGGCATTCAACTACGGAAATACATAGTCTACTTCCCTGTTTATGTACGTATAGTTGTACACATAAAACATATGTAAATAAATTGTTCGTAATAAAAATAATGTGTTATTATTCAGAGAAATGTTGTAGTACAGTAGACGCTCTTTTATCCGGCATGTTCGGGACCACGCCCATGCCGGTAAATAGATTTTTTCCGGATAATTGAACTTTATAGTTATTAATGGGAATACAGTAATGTGAGCGTCTGGCATCTCGCTAATGAGCTATGGTCGCGTGGTAGGGTGGTTGGTTGACCTTGGCACTGCTCAAGCACCTGTGGAAGGATAGACAGACAGACGGGCAGACAGACGAGCGGGCGGAAGTTGAAGTCTAAAAATAGAAACCAATCAAAACAACCACCATTTCCCCGATGTTTACCCTTACTCTGAGATGCCGGTTCATAGAATGCCGGATAAAAGAGCGTCTACTGTTTAAGGATACTAAGGGATTTTTCCAGGTTTCAATATGTAAGTAATGGAAATTACTTATTTTTCCAAAACCCACCGAGTGTTAGTATAATATTTTAAAGAGGTAATATAGGTTAGGTTAAGTTAGGTTTCTATCGTAACCTGGTCTAAAATAACCTCCCGCAGCGCGCTATTTCAATTTACTTTACCCCATGCAGTTCGCGGTGGTTATGTTAGGTCAGGTTATTCTATTAAGTAAACCTATATTACCTCTAGAAAATGCCTTTGCGTTTCTACAAACACTAGGTGGCTATAGAAAAAAAAAAACGAAAATTCAATGACGTACTATAAAATGCCCCAAGTCAACAGTTATTTCAATATTAATAGAGCTATGCTATTTGACAAAATTATAGAATTTTATTTTCTTACCTTGTTTCCATCAGCCTCACTGCACGAATCGGACTCGTCATCCAGAGTACTTTTAGAAACCCTTGGAGTTTCTTGGTCACTTAAAAAAGACAGTAAATCAAAATACCAAAGGGTTGGTTTGTACATGTCCTCTGCACCCACTCCAGAACGAAGTGATTTATTTACTTTTAGTAACTCTTTACGGTACACTGAACGCATTGAATTAATTTTTTTCTTAATAGTTTCTCTATTCGCGTCTGAATCTACCGCTTTATATTTGTCAACGAGACTCTTGTAAGCCTGATTCTTTTTATCACGGTCACTGTATTCCTTACTCTTGACTTTCCATAAAGAAGGAAAACTTTTGTATAGTTCGATGAATTCGACAAGAAATTCACGGGAATATTGGCGAAGATCTGCCATCGTTAAAAAACACTTAATCCCTCTGACAGCACGTCGAGACTGGAGAGTTAAAAGGGTGAAGACGGAGTTGAAACGGGTGACAGTGTCCACACGCAACGACTTGTCTGAAAACGTTGTCAAAACTATGCTCTCCTCAATAGTTTTATCCATCCGTCTTCCGTCTCCGCGCAGTTCTCAAAACTGCGCAGTTTTACTGTCCACACGCAACGACTTGACTGCAACGTTTTACCTGCGCAGGTAAAACGTACGATAAATCCTTGCGTGTGGACCGGCCTTTAAGGCCGGTCCACACGCTCCGTTTTGCACAACGTTTTGTCTGCGCAGTCTTAAGACGGAATGAAAACGTTGCAATTTGCAGAGCGTCCACACGGCACAGACATATCCGTATATTTTGCTCAGTTTTGTGTGAGATCGCCATGGGGGAGGTACTACTCTGGTCGATTTTCGCGATGTGTATTGTTAAAAAAAAAAAAAAATGGAACATCTCAGAAGTACCCGGCGTTCAAAGTGGTCGCGGAAGTGGCTTCTAAAAAGGCAGCACTTTTCCCATATCAAATTATTGCGTGAATTACGTGATGAACCTAATGATTGGCGGAACTACTTGCGAATGGACATTGACACATGTACTTATTTATTGGAATTGGTGACACCGCATATCAACAAAGAAAATACTTGTATGAGAACAGCAATATCAGCACATGAAAGGCTAACAGCAACTTTAAGATTTTTGGCAACTGGTAGAAGTTACAAAGACCTGGAATTCACAGCAATTATATCGAAACAAGCGTTAAGTGAAATCATTCCCGAAACATGTGAAGCTATCTACAAGGTGCTGAAGAATGAATACTTGAAGGTAAGTAAAAATTTATTTAATTATTTATTTAATTGTTTATTTTATTATTAAGCATTGCTAATTACAATCATATAACAATATTGATAATACCATAATGCTATTGTCTATAAAAGATTTATATGAACCTTAAAAGTAACATTAGTGTTTCACAAAAGTTAGGCTAAGCTGAACGAAAATGCACGCTAGTACTTCAGTTTGGTTGAAATGTTGACATGTAGTTTGCAGAGGAAAAGTGGGCAAGGCCTTGACTGGCGTGTGTCTATTGATCTTGTTCACCTTCCTGTGGGATGATGCGTGAAACTGCCGGAGTTTGCCCAATTGTTTCATACTCCTGAGGGTGTGTAAGTTGTTCTGGGACGTAGTTACGTGGCATAGGCTGCGAGAAGGAGTGGTTTTGTGAAGAAAGAGTATTTGGCATTCTCAAATGTTGGGGCATATTCTGTTGATGCCAATTCTGTAAATTCGTTAAATTAAAATCATCTTGTCGCTGGCTAGCCATATTAACAATTTGAAAATTTCTCGTAAGCGTACCCAACTCCGCTTCGAATAAAACGTCGGAAATTAGTTTCTGAGCGTAGCGTTTTGTGAAGTAGAGACGTCTCTGAGTTTATTAGCCACATGTTTTCCAAATACCTGAAAAGCATCCTCTGCCTGTAGCGACTCGAGTTTCTTTCCTACCAACTTCATAACGTCAGTTGTGCCATCATCATTTGTAGCTGCCTTTCTCTTACGAGTTGAAGAGTGCGATCTTGAAGTATTGCGGGACAATACGCTACTAGAATGAGGAGTTGATGCTCCGGAAAGAGGAGTAGCAACCGCTTCACTGCGTCCACCGTCAGCAGCAGTTTCATTCCCATCTTCTTCCACCTGGAAATAATAAACAATTATCGATCTCTGTAATTTTAATTATTATTATTATTATTTATTTTTTTTTTTTTAAGTTACGATAAATTTAATTATTTTATTTGCTTTCAAGATATTTTATTCATTTTTTTTTCAGTTTCCCAAGACTGAAGAGGAGTGGCTGGAAGTTGCAGCTGAGTTCGAAAGAATGTGGCAGTTCCCTCATTGTTTGGGGTCAATTGACGGAAAACATATTAGGATTGTGCCACCTAAAGGAAGTGGGTCCTATTATTTCAATTATAAAAAAACCCACAGTGTTGTTCTTATGGCAATAGCCAATGCCAATTGCGAATTTTTGTATTGTGATGTAGGCACAAACGGTAGGATCTCCGATGGAGGAGTATTGAATAACACTAAATTCTATGAAAAGCTCGTTAACAACGATTTGAGAATTCCAAAACCCTGGTGCATTGGAAGTTCAGACAGAGTGTTAGGATATGTTTTTGTTGGTGATGAAGCATTTGCTATGCGTCCAGAACTTATTAAACCATATCGACGAGAAACATTGACAAGGGAGCGAAGAATTTTCAATTACCGCCTATCTAGGGCAAGGCGTGTTGTTGAAAACACGTTTGGAATTTTGGCTTCAAGATTTCGAATTTTCCACACAAATATTAATTTGAAGATGGACAACATTGATATTGTAGTTCTTGCGTGCTGCGTTTTACACAACTTTTTACGCAGAAGGTCCCCCCAAAACTATACCCGTCCTGAAAGTTTGGATCGGGAAAATATTTCTGAATGTACTCTTGAATTAGGGGAAAGATGTGACCCAGAATTATTACACGACCTGCAGCGTGGAACAAGAGGCCAGTTTTTGAACAATGCTATCATGGTCAGAGATCAATTTAAAGAATATTTTAACAATGAGGGGTCTGTCCCTTGGCAAGATAAATTTATAACTTCAAATAATTAATGGTTTATTTAAGTAAATTTAAAAAGTGTTCATAAAGGAAATTTTTTGTAACTTTAAACAATTAATGGTGTATTTAAATAAATTAATAAAGTGATTACATAAAGGACTTTTTTTTTTCTTACCTGTTCTGGTGGATCGTCACTTTGCGAGTCTTCATTTTCCTCCATGGTATTCCTAGACTGCCTTGGTGTCTCCTGATCATTCAGGAAATGTAACAAATCAAAATACCAGAGAGATGGCTTGTATATTTCGTCTTCTCCAGCCCCAGATCGAATCGATTTATTTATTTTAGTAGTATAGAATGGGGTGTCTAGGAGCGTGTGACGTCACGTCAGACCGCTACTGGGACAGGGTCAAAGATCACCGCTAATCTGTTATCAGCCACGTGTTGACCTTGAGGTCAAGTTTACTATTGTTTACAACTGTTATCAGCCACGTGGTGACCTTGAAGGTCAGTTGGGCTAGGTCAGTGTTGTTTTGGTGTGACGTCACGCCGTTTTCGCGCTCTTTCGTCAGCTGAACTGTTTTTTCCAACAACAGTGTTACCAACTCACGCGATGCAGAAAGAAAATATCTCAGTGCTGCCAACTCACACGATTTATTACATTATACCATAATAAATACGATTATTAAATTATTTCTATATTGCGTTTTTTAGGTGTTACAGTAAATATTAATTTAAATTCGTAATCCTTTTTTACGTTTAAACTATAATAAATACGATTATTAAAAATACAAACGCATTAATAAATACGTTAAAATATGTTCGTTAAGTATTAGGAGAACAGAACTTGGCAAGATCTCTGAAGTCGAGCGTTGGCGCGCTATCATATCGCTTGACCTTAGTGTCAGCCGGCGCGCGCTTTATCAGCCCGCTGGTGCACAACTTTTCTTGGCTACAATTACGGTTCCTCTTCACTTCTGCTAGCCTAATACTCTATTTATTTTAAAACCTCTAAAATCGTTCACCTGAGCTAAACAAGGTATAATATGTTTAAATAAAATTAATTGAAGGATTGTTCTTAACCAGTCAACGTCTTTTTTCCCCTGATTTAATCCTATAAAGAGTATTTACATTATAGTGCCTACATATAGTAGATGATAATCATATAATAATTAATATTTATATTTTCGAAAACTCTATGAAAAAAGACGTGCTTTAATTAAAGTGTAATTTTTCTTGTTACACAGTATTAATTTGAATAATATTTTGTATTTTATATAGTATTAATTTGTTCTGACCGTTTAACAAATGAACCAGAGGTTTTTTTTCTTCATTCGTATTTTACTATAATAAATCCATGTACTATAATAAGTGCATCGATTCATCAGTATGGTCAACCGATATTTATTCTTTGTCACGTTATGATATAATAGTTGTTATTGTGCTAGCCTGATACTTTGTTTTTCATTGCATGTTGTTCGTATTCCATATATAAGTGGTTTTTTTCCATATATTTAGTAGATGTATAAAAAATAAAAAGCATATTATATTTTATTTAATATTTAAAAATCGTAAGGTAATATACTATTCTATAATTTTTTAATGACATGAGTAATACAATATTTAAATTCTGTTATGGAATAAGTTATAGTAATATTTAATTAATTATTTAAAAATCGTAAGGAGAAGTTGTATTGCAGATATTTTTAAAGTAATAAGTCGCAAAATATTTAAATGTTATTTAGGAATAAAGTATAATAATGTAAATTATTAAATACTGAAAACTCTATAAAAAATACTGTCCTTTTTAAAAACCAACTGATGTATTTGTATGGTATGAAATTGTCCAAGTCCAATTTTGCTGATGCAATGTTTCATCATGTGTACTTGTGGTAGTAAGACAGATATAAAAAGTCATATAATTCAATAAAAATCTGCAAAGAGTGGAAACTTCATCTGTACATACATGTATCTCAACAACAACCAAAGTTTAATCGATTGGTAAATATTTGTAAGAATGTTTATTTTTAATATATACTCTATATGTGGTAGTAAGACAGATGATATAAAAATTCATATAATTCAATAAAAATCCGCAAAGAGTGGAAACTTAAGTAATACAATATTTAAATTCTGTTATGGAATAAGTTATAGTAATATTTAGTTAATTATTTAAAAATCGTAAGGAGAAGTTGTATTGCAGAAATACTGTCCTTTTTAAAAACCAACTGATGTATTTGTATGGTATGAAATTGTCCAAGTCCAATTTTGCTGATGCAATGTTTCATCATGTGTACTTGTGGTAGTAAGACAGATATAAAAAGTCATATAATTCAATAAAAATCTGCAAAGAGTGGAAACTTCATCTGTACATACATGTATCTCAACAACAACCAAAGTTTAATCGATTGGTAAATATTTGTAAGAATGTTTATTTTTAATATATACTCTATATGTGGTAGTAAGACAGATGATATAAAAATTCATATAATTCAATAAAAATCCGCAAAGAGTGGAAACTTAAGTAATACAATATTTAAATTCTGTTATGGAATAAGTTATAGTAATATTTAGTTAATTATTTAAAAATCGTAAGGAGAAGTTGTATTGCAGAAATACTGTCCTTTTTAAAAACCAACTGATGTATTTGTATGGTATGAAATTGTCCAAGTCCAATTTTGCTGATGCTATGTTTCATCTGTACATACATGTATCTCAACAACAACAACCAAAGTTTAATCGATTGGTAAATATTTGTAAGAATGTTTATTTTTAATATATACTCTATATGTGGTAGTGAGACAGATATAAAAATTCATATAATTTAATACAAATCTACAAAGAGATGAAACTTCATTAGTAGACCTATCTGTACATGCATTTTCCTCAACAACAACCAAAGTTTCTAGTTGGCTCTGGTAACCTAAATGGTGACATTTTTTCTTTCATAAATGGTTCAATAATACTGTATTTACAGTATTTATTCAAATAATAATTTATATTTAATATAGTAATAGTTTGTTGTGATCATTTAATATTCAAACCAGATGCGCCTTCTGCTAAAGGATAGAGATGTCTGAAATTTGTTAGTAAATTTGATATTTAGTTGATATTGGTAATGATTTAAATTATGAGTCAAGTAGTTCAATTATTATTCCCTCACACGTTAGTTAAAACAATCGAATAATATTGAATTGCGAGCCATATTTAGACTCTATATAATATTACAATAAGTAACATTCGCTTTAAGATATCAAATAAAGTCCCTCTATTTACAAACTATCCCATTATTTTAACCTAATAACATAAATAATTACTTTATAGATGTACATTGCTACAATTTATTATAAATTTACTACAATACTTCAATAAGTTATATTCTACTTATGACAAGGGTATCAAAATAAAATTTGCTATACATTTCATTTCAGACTTATTAAACAAAACGTCATTCATCATTTGCATACTTAAATCTTCTATCGAGAAGATTTTTTTGAGTGAGTGTATAAATATACAATGGGAAATAATAGTTTATTTTCTCTAACATAATAAAATAGGCTATATATGTGAAATTCTCTATTCATTTTATTTCAGATTTCCATTAGGATCTTACACATAAGAGCCTTACGTAAAATTTAAATCTAATATGATAAATACATTAGAGATTACAGTTATGTAAATATTAAATGGACAAAAATATTTAATTTCTTCATAAAAGGATCTTCATACATGTCCAACTATTATAATATTCCTGAGAGAAACGATTAATTATAAATGGCACTTTAAGTTAATAACATGTTTTTTCCTATTTTGTAAAGATAAATTCTCTTATTAATGAATTAAGTAAATAAAAAAACAATTCTATGAATCCATTAATAACTGTATAGTGTATTAAATGTTGCATATTATTTTGACAATTTTATAATAATAATTGCCTTTTCTTATAATTTCAACATAAATATCACAAACACGTATTGAAAACATTGAACTTTCAAATAACTTTAAAAAAATTGTGACCGATTCAACATGAATAATTCATTTTAGTGAGGTCAGAATAACTTCATTAATTTAGATTTATTTAAAAAATACATATTATTTGTTTATAGCAATAATAAATTATACTTTGTTACTAATTTTATCATATAAAAACTAAAATCATTAGCTCACTTTGAATGGAAAAAACAATACAATACAATATACATTTAATTTCAGATATGCGTACAAAACGTTCTTCTACACTTGCATCCTTGAGTGCATACATATGCGTTATGTTTAAGATGAGACATGTCTTGTATATGAGAAATTATCTAAGTTCCATTTTATCAGTGTCCGTATGTTGAGTAAGGATGAGAACTGAGTATCAGGCTTGTCAATTAGTTGAAAATCAGACCAATAATACGTGTTTTTGATTCAACTCTATGTCCCTTAATTTCACTGGTTGTTAGACTTTAAATGAAATGTCCGTTCTATGAAACAGTCAAACTCCGTTAGCAACAATATTACATTGGTTATCCATGCTCATACTACTCACATTCACCTTAGAAAACGTTCAATTTTGTGCTGCCTTCTCATATCTAAGAATAATATTTTCTATTGGTTTCTCTTAAAATGAGCTGTGAGAATAAATACTATAATTTATGTTATGTTTAAATAATTTTTATAAAACAGAGCATACCAAATCAGTCGTTTAAGTATTTACTTCTTTTGCCTACATATATTCTGTTTAATGATAGAAATGAAGCTGTTATAAAAATGATAGTAAAATAAATTAAACAGCTAAGTAAGTTAATTTCATGTTTATATAAAGGTATTTTTATTAGTATCCGCCTTATAGATTTCTAAAGAGAAGACAACCACCAATTAGGGTCACTTTTTATGTCATTTTTAAATTCTAGTGTATTAAGATTTTACCAAAAGGAAAACACTTATAAGTTACTTTGTAGATGCAGACTGTAACCTTATAATAAAAACTACGTAATGAGAAACCAAAATAGACTCTCTTTTAAGTTTACTTTTTAAACCTCCTGTAATATATACAAATCCCCAATTTAACATAGTACATATACGATAACAAGTTTCAATAAAAACTGTTTTTTTAATAGCCTTATATTCGATGATTTACAAAAATTGAAATATAAACAGTACAAATATACTTATAATTAATCATCTATAGTCTTTATATTTACGTCCCGGTCAAACTAACGTATTACTGTCGGCTGAACAGAACGAAAGAAGGATAAACGAAAAAATGTATTTAATTTCTTATTAGTATAGTGCAAATAAATGCAAGTCTGTAGCATTAATCAAAATAAAAGAAATATAGATTAACAAATAAGCTGACTAAATGATATTACATTTCCGGTTCAAGTGAGGTCAAGTGATATGATAGTGCACTCGAATAGACTCAAATCAAATAATTTACTTATCGAATGAAAATATAAACTTTGCATTAAAAGATGTATAAAAGATGCACACTGTGACCCTATAATAAAAAAAACCATTTAGTGGGAAACCAAAAACTGATTCACCAAGAGTAATTACATTTTAGAACTCACTAAAACTTAATGTCATAACTATGATCCACCTTTTTGATCGCTATGTTGATGGCAAATAAATAATCTATATATAGAACATTCCTTCCATAATACGGTAATATATGTATAACAATAAGTCTAAACTAAATATATCAGTTGTATTAACTGTGAAACATAAGTAAATCGGTCGAAAAATCATATATGAGTAACTCAATTAATAAAATGTATATTTTTAAATTACAATGATTTTTAATTACGTTCATTCTAATTTTATGTGATTAAAATTTTAGTTTTTTCCATGAACATTTTCTGTGTGACAAACATAGCCAATAAATAACTAAAACACCAATTTTAATTATTCTAAATTTTTTACATTTTGGTAAACAAGTACTATGATTAATCGTTTAAGAGCTTTATATAAAGACATCTTCTTTATTATGTATCGTACATATACTTATCATCAATAAAATACTGGATTTATAAGATATAACATGATTTTACGCGGTTAAATTTCAGTTTTGCTGAGGCTATAAATATCTAATAAAAACGTAAATTGTATAGTGATAACAATTATATAAATAACCGTAACATAATGGACATAAACATATCTAATGGTTTTAAGTTTTTAAATAACTAATATTTAACTGAGTTTTTCTATATTTTTAGTTAATTTATGCATTTATTCACCTCAATGGCCTCATAAATGTGAATTAATATAAGACATCTAAATCACAGAAATGTATAAATCCAACCGATTTATTTTAAATGACCAATTAAATTAGTTTCGGATAAGAAAATGAAGGTATTATACAAATGATACACTTCTGAGATCTCCATTAGGATGCTATGCATAAGAGCTTCTAATAAAATTTCAGTCTTATTAGGCTTCACATATTCTGTAAATCTAGGTAGACATTAAATGAACGAAACATTTTTTATTTCTCAATGAGAGGATCCTCATACGTATTCAACTACTTTATTAAACCTTAGCGAAACGATTTAAATGTGAATGACACTCAGTGTTAAGCAGGTTTTTTCCTATTTTGTAAAGATAGTTGGACAGATAAAACAACAATTTTATAATTCCGTTGGTAACTTACTAGTGCATTAATAACTTAATATAGTGAATTGAATGTTACATAGTATGCTACCAGTTCATAAAATGGTCTTTTGCTTATGACTGATTTCAAGTGTATAATTTATTTTGGTAAACATGATAAAACAAACACACATGACAAAAATAGACAGAAAATGTACAAAAACAGACAAAAACAGATACGACCAACTTAGTTACATTGAACTGGTGTCAGTCCATTTAAAAATATACACCTACGTAAATGTTGTTTTTTGTGTGATCCTTATTGATTGACTTCTTTTAAATTAAAAAATAAAAACGACTTAGTAGACTAGAATATACAAGCCTTGTAAATATAATACACTTCTGAGATACCCATTATGAGCTTTAACTTACTTTATAGTGCTTCACATATTATTGTTTATTAGTCTATCTGATCAAATATTAAATATTTTTTAAATGTACAAAAACGTTCATTTTTCAAATATGGGATATAAATTCATATACAACAATTATATCATACTTGAGCCAAACTAATAAAATTAAATTTCATCAATGTTCTTTTTTTTAACTGTAAGGATAATTTATACAATCAGATATTTGGGTAAATAAAACAATATACAAGAAAGATATTCTTATTCTTTATTTATTGACAAATTTTTCAGATCTTTATTTACAAACATTGTCCTTGCTCAGACTCTTTGAACTTGTGATTCTTCAACTCCTTTCAGCTCGGCCATTAGTCTGTTGTAGAGTTCTTCCCCACACTCTTTAGGACCGATGCTTTCAAATAATTTAATAAATGAGTATTCGTGATTTCTAACTTTGTTGCAAACGCCACAATCAGGACCACAAGCAGCTGTTTCTGTACGGTCCCTCTTACATTTTATATTTT
The DNA here is from genome assembly GCA_035578905.1 of Stictocephala bisonia. Classification (NCBI taxonomy): domain Eukaryota; kingdom Metazoa; phylum Arthropoda; class Insecta; order Hemiptera; family Membracidae; genus Stictocephala; species Stictocephala bisonia. The sequence continues at coordinate 109,393 of JAQJVL010002089.1, forward strand.
CTACATCCTCGACCATTTCAGCCATTCTTTGAAGTTTTTCTTCAGCTTCTAGACTCCAGCTAGGTTTTGCAAATCTCAGCTCAAACATGACCATCAGCAAGTTTGCACACATTGTACCTGTGGGTGATAGTGTTGTTACCCGGATGCATCTGGATCAGAGTGTGATAAAGTGTCTGAAGAATACCTTTATGTAACTTGAAAACTGTATTGAAAGAGTGGTGGGTGGATATTAACAGATTTATATATAAAATGTTTTCAAAATCGAATGGTTATTGTATCTAAAAGATACTGTTTCATACAAAACAGTTCACTCTTAACAAGTGTGATATTATATAACTAAGACATATGTTTACTATAGTACAAACAAATTTAATAAATTAATAATACTGATTTTTAAAGCTAAAAATACACATGTGAATGATAATAATTTACGTTAAATTTCAATACTCATAACACATATAAAAAGTCATGTGATATTTTTGATATTTTTAGTATTATAAAAGTTAAAGAATATGAAACTAAGTCAACTGCCATGATGCTATTAAAACGGATCTCAGCCATATTACAATTGAATTATTTTTTGTCTTTAGTTAGCATATATTTTTATTTATTTTTTCCCCAAAAAACTTGATATGATTTGTTTGTAACGTGGTTACTTTTAGTTGACAAGGCTCATACATTGTAAAACTGTACATTGTGAAGCCCAATAAATGAATTTGAATGTGAAGTGCAGTTGAACATTCAATACTTTCCCTTTCATCCAAATAATGAATTTTATACTTAAGGTAGCACTAAAAAACCATATACTGTACGACCAAAACTATACTTTGTCTAGCTATATAAATACAAATGTACATAACTAAACTTTATATTCGTATAATACATTTAAGTATGTAGGATTAACATATTGAACTTAGGTAAAGGGCATTTATTTTATTTTACAATACCTATTTACGTTGTATTCATGTTATTTATGCATTTAATGTGTAATGGAAACTGTAATTTAGATAATAATTTATTTCTCAAACACAGTGAATTATTAGCATTGATATTAAGTAACACTCAAATAATAATATGGAATGCAAACTATAAATTACTTTCAAAGCTAATTCTCATTCACTTTGTGTGATTAGAATTAATATTAAGAGGCATTCAAAATAATTCATATGACGTTTGTATAAATAAAACCATATGTCTATTTTAAACTAGCCAGGCCAGATGATTAAGGCAAAATGAGGAAAGAACAAAGTAACCCAAATGCCGTTCAAAGACATATAGAACACACTTATTGTAGTAATGTATTACAAATAAAGTAAGCAAAACCACAATTGTTAAATGTAATGTTTGTTGTTGCGTTAAATAAAAGAGAATGGTAATTTTACACTTCATTGTTTTCTCTGAAATATATTTTTCCATGCCAAGGAAAATAACACATATGTTTTAAATGTCTATGTTATAATAGAAATGTGTTGTTGCGTAATATTTAAAATAATTACTAGCAGTTTAAAACGTTCAACTGTTTATTCTCCTCCAACTAAATTGTTGTACATTACAAGTTATGTGTTCTGAATAAGTAATTTATAGAAAAAGAACATTTATTGAGAAAAGTTTCGTTGAATCACATAAATATTATTAAGTATAATTTAATACTGATACGTTATATGTTTAAGGCTTGAAGATAAATGAAACATATTACTTATAGTAAAATTTCTTTATTCAAAATATTAATATAGTAAAACACAGTTAGTTTGGATACATACTATCTATTAACATAGCTTTATTCATTAAAATTATACGCATATAATACAATTTTAAAATAATCGTTATAAACTCAATTTGTCCTACTTCAAATCTACGTTTAGTTTGAAATATAATACATAATTACATTACGTTTTAAACTTTAATTTTTACTATTTTAATTAAAGAATATCACAAAGACAGATAGAGTAGCTTACGGTAACTTTTTAGTGCAGCTTCATTGATTTCGAACTGTACACATACACATATAAAGGGGCTTATATTACTAATTGTACTGTATAATTTATAATTTTTATTGTGAATATTTAATGTTAAACAGGAAATCTAATTTGTACTCATGCTACAACAAATCAATTTCAGCGTTGGCCTCTTACTTTATCTATAGTTATCTTGACTTATTAGTACGGGTCATCGTGCTAAGATTAACTATATTTACATTCACACTGGTTATTAGAACAAATCGTATTTTATTAACAATATTGTTAGCCTCATTTCTGTGTACATTTTATTTACATACATAAACGTAATTAAATTTTCATATTTTTGTTGTCCTATAACTAATACGTTATAGGATAATATTGCAAATTCTGAATTGACTAATAAGACAGTGCATGAGACATAAAGTAACATGTCACATTAGTGTTTAACATTAAATATTAAGCTGAAGAAAAACTTCAAAGAATGGCTGAAATGGTCGAGGATGTAGAAAATATAAAATGTAAGAGGGACCGTACAGAAACAGCTGCTTGTGGTCCTGATTGTGGCGTTTGCAACAAAGTTAGAAATCACGAATACTCATTTATTAAATTATTTGAAAGCATCGGTCCTAAAGAGTGTGGGGAAGAACTCTACAACAGACTAATGGCCGAGCTGAAAGGAGTTGAAGAATCACAAGTTCAAAGAGTCTGAGCAAGGACAATGTTTGTAAATAAAGATCTGAAAAATTTGTCAATAAATAAAGAATAAGAATATCTTTCTTGTATATTGTTTTATTTACCCAAATATCTGATTGTATAAATTATCCTTACAGTTAAAAAAAGAACATTGATGAAATTTAATTTTATTAGTTTGGCTCAAGTATGATATATAATTGTTGTATATGAATTTATATCCCATATTTGAAAAATGAACGTTTTTGTACATTTAAAAAATATTTAATATTTGATCAGATAGACTAATAAACAATAATATGTGAAGCACTATAAAGTAAGTTAAAGCTCATAATGGGTATCTCAGAAGTGTATTATATTTACAAGGCTTGTATATTCTAGTCTACTAAGTCGTTTTTATTTTTTAATTTAAAAGAAGTCAATCAATAAGGATCACACAAAAAACAACATTTACGTAGGTGTATATTTTTAAATGGACTGACACCAGTTCAATGTAACTAAGTTGGTCGTATCTGTTTTTGTCTGTTTTTGTACATTTTCTGTCTATTTTTGTCATGTGTGTTTGTTTTATCATGTTTACCAAAATAAATTATACACTTGAAATCAGTCATAAGCAAAAGACCATTTTATGAACTGGTAGCATACTATGTAACATTCAATTCACTATATTAAGTTATTAATGCACTAGTAAGTTACCAACGGAATTATAAAATTGTTGTTTTATCTGTCCAACTATCTTTACAAAATAGGAAAAAACCTGCTTAACACTGAGTGTCATTCACATTTAAATCGTTTCGCTAAGGTTTAATAAAGTAGTTGAATACGTATGAGGATCCTCTCATTGAGAAATAAAAAATGTTTCGTTCATTTAATGTCTACCTAGATTTACAGAATATGTGAAGCCTAATAAGACTGAAATTTTATTAGAAGCTCTTATGCATAGCATCCTAATGGAGATCTCAGAAGTGTATCATTTGTATAATACCTTCATTTTCTTATCCGAAACTAATTTAATTGGTCATTTAAAATAAATCGGTTGGATTTATACATTTCTGTGATTTAGATGTCTTATATTAATTCACATTTATGAGGCCATTGAGGTGAATAAATGCATAAATTAACTAAAAATATAGAAAAACTCAGTTAAATATTAGTTATTTAAAAACTTAAAACCATTAGATATGTTTATGTCCATTATGTTACGGTTATTTATATAATTGTTATCACTATACAATTTACGTTTTTATTAGATATTTATAGCCTCAGCAAAACTGAAATTTAACCGCGTAAAATCATGTTATATCTTATAAATCCAGTATTTTATTGATGATAAGTATATGTACGATACATAATAAAGAAGATGTCTTTATATAAAGCTCTTAAACGATTAATCATAGTACTTGTTTACCAAAATGTAAAAAATTTAGAATAATTAAAATTGGTGTTTTAGTTATTTATTGGCTATGTTTGTCACACAGAAAATGTTCATGGAAAAAACTAAAATTTTAATCACATAAAATTAGAATGAACGTAATTAAAAATCATTGTAATTTAAAAATATACATTTTATTAATTGAGTTACTCATATATGATTTTTCGACCGATTTACTTATGTTTCACAGTTAATACAACTGATATATTTAGTTTAGACTTATTGTTATACATATATTACCGTATTATGGAAGGAATGTTCTATATATAGATTATTTATTTGCCATCAACATAGCGATCAAAAAGGTGGATCATAGTTATGACATTAGGTTTTAGTGAGTTCTAAAATGTAATTACTCTTGGTGAATCAGTTTTTGGTTTCCCACTAAATGGTTTTTTTTATTATAGGGTCACAGTGTGCATCTTTTATACATCTTTTAATGCAAAGTTTATATTTTCATTCGATAAGTAAATTATTTGATTTGAGTCTATTCGAGTGCACTATCATATCACTTGACATCACTTGAACCGGAAATGTAATATCATTTAGTCAGCTTATTTGTTAATCTATATTTCTTTTATTTTGATTAATGCTACAGACTTGCATTTATTTGCACTATACTAATAAGAAATTAAATACATTTTTTTCGTTTATCCTTCTTTCGTTCTGTTCAGCCGACAGTAATACGTTAGTTTGACCGGGACGTAAATATAAAGACTATAGATGATTAATTATAAGTATATTTGTACTGTTTATATTTAAATTTTTGTAAATCATCGAATATAAGGCTATTAAAAAAACAGTTTTTATTGAAACTTGTTATCGTATATGTACTATGTTAAATTGGGGATTTGTATATATTACAGGAGGTTTAAAAAGTAAACTTAAAAGAGAGTCTATTTTGGTTTCTCATTACGTAGTTTTTATTATAAGGTTACAGTCTGCATCTACAAAGTAACTTATAAGTGTTTTCCCTTTGGTAAAATCTTAATACACTAGAATTTAAAAATGACATAAAAAGTGACCCTAATTGGTGGTTGTCTTCTCTTTAGAAATCTATAAGGCGGATACTAATAAAAATACCTTTATATAAACATGAAATTAACTTACTTAGCTGTTTAATTTATTTTACTATCATTTTTATAACAGCTTCATTTCTATCATTAAACAGAATATATGTAGGCAAAAGAAGTAAATACTTAAACGACTGATTTGGTATGCTCTGTTTTATAAAAATTATTTAAACATAACATAAATTATAGTATTTATTCTCACAGCTCATTTTAAGAGAAACCAATAGAAAATATTATTCTTAGATATGAGAAGGCAGCACAAAATTGAACGTTTTCTAAGGTGAATGTGAGTAGTATGAGCATGGATAACCAATGTAATATTGTTGCTAACGGAGTTTGACTGTTTCATAGAACGGACATTTCATTTAAAGTCTAACAACCAGTGAAATTAAGGGACATAGAGTTGAATCAAAAACACGTATTATTGGTCTGATTTTCAACTAATTGACAAGCCTGATACTCAGTTCTCATCCTTACTCAACATACGGACACTGATAAAATGGAACTTAGATAATTTCTCATATACAAGACATGTCTCATCTTAAACATAACGCATATGTATGCACTCAAGGATGCAAGTGTAGAAGAACGTTTTGTACGCATATCTGAAATTAAATGTATATTGTATTGTATTGTTTTTTCCATTCAAAGTGAGCTAATGATTTTAGTTTTTATATGATAAAATTAGTAACAAAGTATAATTTATTATTGCTATAAACAAATAATATGTATTTTTTAAATAAATCTAAATTAATGAAGTTATTCTGACCTCACTAAAATGAATTATTCATGTTGAATCGGTTACAATTTTTTTAAAGTTATTTGAAAGTTCAATGTTTTCAATACGTGTTTGTGATATTTATGTTGAAATTATAAGAAAAGGCAATTATTATTATAAAATTGTCAAAATAATATGCAACATTTAATACACTATACAGTTATTAATGGATTCATAGAATTGTTTTTTTATTTACTTAATTCGTTAATAAGAGAATTTATCTTTACAAAATAGGAAAAAACATGTTATTAACTTAAAGTGCCATTTATAATTAATCGTTTCTCTCAGGAATATTATAATAGTTGGACATGTATGAAGATCCTTTTATGAAGAAATTAAATATTTTTGTCCATTTAATATTTACATAACTGTAATCTCTAATGTATTTATCATATTAGATTTAAATTTTACGTAAGGCTCTTATGTGTAAGATCCTAATGGAAATCTGAAATAAAATGAATAGAGAATTTCACATATATAGCCTATTTTATTATGTTAGAGAAAATAAACTATTATTTCCCATTGTATATTTATACACTCACTCAAAAAAATCTTCTCGATAGAAGATTTAAGTATGCAAATGATGAATGACGTTTTGTTTAATAAGTCTGAAATGAAATGTATAGCAAATTTTATTTTGATACCCTTGTCATAAGTAGAATATAACTTATTGAAGTATTGTAGTAAATTTATAATAAATTGTAGCAATGTACATCTATAAAGTAATTATTTATGTTATTAGGTTAAAATAATGGGATAGTTTGTAAATAGAGGGACTTTATTTGATATCTTAAAGCGAATGTTACTTATTGTAATATTATATAGAGTCTAAATATGGCTCGCAATTCAATATTATTCGATTGTTTTAACTAACGTGTGAGGGAATAATAATTGAACTACTTGACTCATAATTTAAATCATTACCAATATCAACTAAATATCAAATTTACTAACAAATTACAGACATCTCTATCCTTTAGCAGAAGGCGCATCTGGTTTGAATATTAAATGATCACAACAAACTATTACTATATTAAATATAAATTATTATTTGAATAAATACTGTAAATACAGTATTATTGAACCATTTCTGAAAGAAAAAATGTCACCATTTAGGTTACCAGAGCCAACTAGAAACTTTGGTTGTTGTTGAGGAAAATGCATGTACAGATAAGTCTACTAATGAAGTTTCATCTCTTTGTAGATTTGTATTAAATTATATGAATTTTTTTATATCTGTCTCACTACCTCATATAGAGTATAAATTAAAAATAAACATTCTTACAAATATTTACCAATCGATTAAACTTTGGTTGTTGTTGTTGAGATACATGTATGTACAGATGAAACATAGCATCAGCAAAATTGGACTTGGACAATTTCATACCATACAAATACATCAGTTGGTTTTTAAAAAGGACAGTATTTCTGCAATACAACTTCTCCTTACGATTTTTAAATAATTAACTAAATATTACTATAACTTATTCCATAACAGAATTTAAATATTGTATTACTTAAGTTTCCACTCTTTGCGGATTTTTATTGAATTATATGAATTTTTATATCATCTGTCTTACTACCACATATAGAGTATATATTAAAAATAAACATTCTTACAAATATTTACCAATCGATTAAACTTTGGTTGTTGTTGAGATACATGTATGTACAGATGAAGTTTCCACTCTTTGCAGATTTTTATTGAATTATATGACTTTTTATATCTGTCTTACTACCACAAGTACACATGATGAAACATTGCATCAGCAAAATTGGACTTGGACAATTTCATACCATACAAATACATCAGTTGGTTTTTAAAAAGGACAGTATTTTTTATAGAGTTTTCAGTATTTAATAATTTACATTATTATACTTTATTCCTAAATAACATTTAAATATTTTGCGACTTATTACTTTAAAAATATCTGCAATACAACTTCTTACGATTTTTAAATAATTAATTAAATATTACTATAACTTATTCCATAACAGAATTTAAATATTGTATTACTCATGTCATTAAAAAATTATAGAATAGTATATTACCTTACGATTTTTAAATATTAAATAAAATATAATATGCTTTTTATTTTCTATACATCTACTAAATATATGGAAAAAAAACCACTTAAATATGGAATACGAACAACATGCAATGAAAAACAAAGTATCAGGCTAGCACAATAACAACTATTATATCATAACGTGACAAAGAATAAATATCGGTTGACCATACTGATGAATCGATGCACTTATTATAGTACATGGATTTATTATAGTAAAATACGAATGAAGAAAAAAAACCTCTGGTTCATTTGTTAAACGGTCAGAACAAATTAATACTATATAAAATACAAAATATTATTCAAATTAATACTGTGTAACAAGAAAAATTACACTTTAATTAAAGCACGTCTTTTTTCATAGAGTTTTCGAAAATATAAATATTAATTATTATATGATTATCATCTACTATATGTAGGCACTATAATGTAAATACTCTTTATAGGATTAAATCGGGGGAAAAAAGACGTTGACTGGTTAAGAACAATCCTTCAATTAATTTTATTTAAACATATTATACCTTGTTTAGCTCAGGTGAACGATTTTAGAGGTTTTAAAATAAATAGAGTATTAGGCTAGCAGAATTGAAGAGGAACCGTAATTGTAGCCAAGAAAAGTTGTGCACCAGCGGGCTGATAAAGCGCGCGCCGGCTGACACTAAGGTCAAGCGATATGATAGCGCGCCAACGCTCGACTTCAGAGATCTTGCCAAGTTCTGTTCTCCTAATACTTAACGAACATATTTTAACGTATTTATTAATGCGTTTGTATTTTTAATAATCGTATTTATTATAGTTTAAACGTAAAAAAGGATTACGAATTTAAATTAATATTTACTGTAACACCTAAAAAACGCAATATAGAAATAATTTAATAATCGTATTTATTATGGTATAATGTAATAAATCGTGTGAGTTGGCAGCACTGAGATATTTTCTTTCTGCATCGCGTGAGTTGGTAACACTGTTGTTGGAAAAAAACAGTTCAGCTGACGAAAGAGCGCGAAAACGGCGTGACGTCACACCAAAACAACACTGACCTAGCCCAACTGACCTTCAAGGTCACCACGTGGCTGATAACAGTTGTAAACAATAGTAAACTTGACCTCAAGGTCAACACGTGGCTGATAACAGATTAGCGGTGACCTTTGACCCTGTCCCAGTAGCGGTCTGACGTGACGTCACACGCTCCTAGACACCCCATTCTATACTACTTATTTTAGCCAATTCTTTTCGGTACACGCTTCTCAATGAATTTATTTTTTTCACAACTGTCTCCCGGTTTGCCGTTACATCAATTTCTCTAAATTTATTAGCTAAAATTTCATACGCCTCTGCCTTCTTATCCCTGTCACTGTATTCTTTTGATTTTACACGCCAAATGCAAGGGAAACTTTCATACAGAGCAATAAAATCAGTTAAAAACTCCCTAGAACATTGCCGAAGGTCAGCCATTGTCGCCCGACTAATTGAAACTGAGTAGCAAAACGGATCGGAAAACGGTGCTACCGTCCACATGCGCCGACTTGCCTGCGCAGTTCAAGGAAATCTGAGCTCTCTGGCTCAGTTTTACTAAGACTGTACCGTCTTCCAAATGGATTCAAAACTGCACGGTTTTCCAGTCCACACGCAACGTTTTATCTGCAACGTTTTGAACTGCGCAGACAAAACGTTGTGCAAAATGGAGCGTGTGGACCGGCCTTTAGACAAAATATTTCTAAATATTTCCATACTTAATTTACACACAGACTATTACAAGATTGATTTGTTTTTATATTACAACTGTACAAAGTCTTAAATAATACAACCTTGCTTTCAGGCAAACGATGGACAATATGTTTACGGAACTATTGCTTCAGCCCTCTGGAGAGTTTGAAAATTTCACACGGATGTCAAGTAGTGACTTTGATTTGTTGTTGAACAAAGTATCGCCAATGATAACAAAAGCTGACACTACATTCAGAAAAGCCATTCCAGCAAAAGTTCAGTTACTAATAACTTTGAGATTTTTAGCTAATGGTGATAGTTTTAAAAGTTTGCATTATTTGTTTAAAGTATCAAGTGAAGTTATTTCAAGAATCGTGCCTGATGTATGCAAAGCTTTAATAGAAGTTTTAAGGGAGCAAGTGAAGGTAAGATTTGAAACAACCATTGTCAGTAATTAGGTTTAATATGCCATTGAAATAATAAATGTTAAAAATGTTATGTTTAAACTTAATGAAAAATCATAAAACTTTAGTTTATAGCATAAATTGAATAAAGAATAAAGCATATATAGAATAAAGATTGATTAACTATCAGTTAATAGTTCTGTCCACCACATGATGGAAATGTCATTCGTAAAGCTTGAGATAATAAGTTTGATGATTCATTAACATTATCATTACTCACTGACTGCTGCAAACTAGTGTTATTTGAATATTCACTTGAGAAACACATAGCGGACGAGCTGTTCGACGCATGTGGTGAAGCGCGGTCAATTGATGATGCTCTCGAAGATTGTAGAGAAGTGTAAACATGTTCGCTTGTCATTGTCTGGTCAGGATTGACATTCAATGAATTTCCTGGGTGTTCGATCACTGAAGTTGATCTATGTATTTTTCGAGTTCTTTCTAGAAGGAAGCCGTCTAGCTCGTACATAACCGTATCTATTTCATGTTCAGGGATTTTTCTTAGCTTTTTAGATAACATTTTCCCGTACAGATCAAATTCATCTTCTTCTAGTGGCTTCCTGGACGTTACATCTTTCAGCATTCCAAATGCTTGCTGCGTCTGCTTTCCTGCTTCGGCCAGCTCAGGAGGATTTGCACGTCGGCGATTCGTCGAGTGAGAGGACGATCCCGCAGTGGCTGCAACAGTTTTACGATGTATGGGTCGAACTGGTGTCAATGGTATTGGTTGCAGATCAGGCACCTCCGGTGATTGTTCCACGTTCATAAATGCAGTCTGGTCCTCCAAGGTTTCAGTTAGTTCGTCTTCATTGTCTTGCAGTGGATCTTCCTGAAAAAATAGGCTTTTAACAATAACTGCCGTAAACTATGCGTTACATTTAATAAGTTATTTTTATTTCAGATGCCATCGACCGAGGAAGAGTGGTTAGAAGTGGAAAATGGCTTCAAATCAAATTTCCCGCACGCACTGGGTGCAATTGATGGAAAACATGTTACTATGGTTGCTCCAACACATAGTGGTTCCACATACTTCAACTACAAAAAAAAACATTTAGTATAGTATTGTTGGCATTAGTAAATAGTAAATATGAATTTATGTTTGCTGACGTTGGGGTTCAAGGTAGAATAAGTGACGGTGTAATTTTACAAAACAGTGTGTTATGGGACAATATTACCAAAAACAAATTAAATCTACCTAAACCACGACTGTTGCCAGGGTCACAAATACGAGTAGCTTTGCCTTATGTGTTTTTAAGTGATGGTGCGTTTGCATTAACCCCTAATATAATGAAACCGTTTCCTGGTGATCATGTGTTTGGTTCTGTGAAACGTACATTCAATTATACTTTATCAAAATCAAGGGTGATAGTTGAAAATACCTTTGGCATTTTAGCGTCAAGGTTTCGGGTTTTCAGATGACCCTTTGCTTTACAGCCAGACAAGGTTGCAATAATAACTTTAACTTGCATTTTACTACATAATTTCTTAATGAAGAGCAATTAATAATAATAATAATAAATTCTTTATTTTTCTCTCAATTAGAGGAATTATTGTTACATTCAAATAACATTTAACTGATGTATTAAACTTATAACAAAATAGTATGTATAGTAATAAATAAATAACAAAATAGTATGTAAAGTAATAAATAAATAGCAAAATAGTATGTATAGTAATAAATAAATAACAAAAATAGTATGTATAGTAATAAATAAATAACAAAATAGTATGTATAGTAATAAATAAATAACAAAATAGTATGTATAGTAATAAATAAACAAACAGTAAGTAATAAATAAACACAGTTGTACATTTTTTTTTTTATACCTATCCAACAATAGTATGTATAGTAAAAAAACCAAACAAATAAATACACAGTTATACTTTTTTTTTTTTATTCCTATCCAGGCTGACCAAAATAACTAAACTTTTACTGTTTATAATTTACATAAGAGAGAAAAATAATAGGACCCCTAAGACTGAAAGTCTGTTCAGGGGGGTCCTTCATTCAAAAATAAAAATATATTTGGTATACAGAGCTCAAAAGCAGAATAGTTTACTTTGTGTACACTGAATGGACTACTTTGACATTATCTTTAAAAGTGTGCTTTTACCCATGTTTAAAACTAAATAAATTTTTATTAAACGTTTCTGTAAATTAAACTATTTCTAACATAGATATATACAATACTATCAAAAACAAAACGAAACAAAAAAATGTACATGGCAAGAAACAAACAATACAATAGATTGCTAACTTATAATTTGCAACATTTCCCGATGTTTTGTTGCGACAATAGCCATTCACGTAAGTATTTTAAAAACCTAATGAACATTGCTTTCAATTTTGATACTATATGGTATTTTATTAATACATACGTGGTGCTATAAAAATTAAATGTTCGTGTATATAACGTTAAATTTGGTTTAGGTACAGAACTCAAATTAGCATTTCTTAATCTAATCCTACAAGGGTTATCATTATTCAAGAGCCTACCATTATTGTAATATACTTTTAGGACCTTATATATAAAAAGAGTCCTTATGGGTAAAAATCTTTAAAAGCACAAAACATGGGGAGGACGGTTCAAATTTGTTCTTCTTCATAATTACTCTAACAAACATTTTATGTAAGGTAACAAGCGGTTTTAAGTTTGTATTGTCAAACTTAATTTCGTCGAATCATGTATACAACTCTCCCGGTACCATCGATACATATGACAACAACGGTGATTTACTGCGAGAGGGAAGTTGGCGGCAAGAAGTAGATGAACATTGTGCAATTAGATCTGTGACTAGAAGAGGACGCAGACCAACAGTTAGTGCTGTTAAAATTCGTAATGAGTTTGCTGAATACTTCTACAATAAATCATAAAGTGTTGTTGCATAACAAACAGTTAATTGTCCGCATTTAATAAGAATTGCGATTTAATTTTCACCAATAAAAACATGTAATTTATTGTAGTTTGCTCTGTTTTTAGACACTTTGTACAACTTAATAATTTTAAAATCTATGCTTAATTTGTATTGCTATGTTTGTTTTCTTATAAGCTTTATACAGGGGTGAGTTTTAAATGCCCCCCTCCCTCCAATATTTCCTTAACTTCTCAGGATATTGACTGCCAACTACCACCGATCATTCGCGAATGAAAGGGTAAACTCTTTTTATTAATTGTAAAAAATATTTTAAAAACTTATGTTTTCTTGTGTAATGTACAGTAGGGGGAAAAATACAAAATTAAAAAAATATAAATTTTTATTTTCAACCCTGTGACTGTGTTAGGGGGGGACTCATTTAAAACTCTCCCTGTATGTATAAATTTAAATATTGTATCTATAACTTACCTGGTTTTGTGTATTGATGCTTTTTTGTACTTCATAAAACCTGGGCTAGGAAGCAAACCATACTGGCTTGTATACATCTTCGGCCCCAGCTCCCGATCTAATTGACGCTTTCTTCTTGCGCAAGTGGGTGCGAA